>QZCP01000075.1:111315-131667 GCA_003956705.1 Brevipalpus yothersi
GAGAGAGAGAGAGAGAGAGAGAGAGAGAGAGAGAGAGAGAGAGAGAGAGAGAAATAAAAAGAAAACAAAATGAGAATGAGAGTGAGAGTAAAGGAGAGGAGGTTAAAATGCCTGAGGAAATAATGTAACCAGACAGAAGCATTGTTTTGTGATGAGAGGAGTCGAAATAGGAGGAGAAGAAGGTAGGTTTAAAAAGCGATGCTGAAAAAGGGTTAAGAAGGCTTGTGAGGGCTCTAGCATTTTTCTTCCTCTTCTTCTTTTTCTTCTTCTTAGCTATTTTTCGCCCTTTCTCTCTCTCTCATAGTATATATTCAAAAGATCTCCTCGTATTTCGTTTCAAATTGACCCGATTCAATACCCGTATATATACACACACACACAGTTTATACACACTGTCTTCCTCTTCTCAACTCGATTTTTGCCCATTTTTCTCTCTATTGTGAATGAAAAGAGAGAATGATGAATGCTTTCTCTCTCTTCTTCTTCTTTTATCTTGATGACAATCGGAGAATGACCTATTAGAAGGCTGAGAGAGAGAAGGAATAAATTTTCGTACATACAACACACGAATTTTTCCTCCTCTTTTTTTCTTGGCCCTAGAATATCAGCCCTAGAAACCAAAAGCGATCAAGCTCAAAATATTTTCTCTTTCTCTCTTCCATCATCATCATGCATGTATATTTTTCGAAACCCCCTTCAAAACGTCTGACAAATGAAATGAATACGGTCAGCTTGAAGAGAATACTCCTAGACAGAGGCTGACAGTCTGTGGAGGTATGGACGTGAATCTTCTGGAGAGAGAATGTTTCAAATGATCATCTCTCATAGAACGTTTAGGAAGCGATTCTCATTCTCATTCCTCTAACTTCTCTGTTCCTGCACATCATTAGAACTCTCTTTTCGCTTATGCTCAATGATCTTTCAAACTTTCTCTTATTCAGCTCGTTCCCTCCTCAACTCTGCTCCACTCCATCTCTCTATCTATTCCTGAGATCGTATTCTTCATCTTTATCTATCTTGTAATCTTTGCTCTTTCTACTTTTTGAAGCCCAATATTCTTCCTTCCTACCGACTTACTAGCCAGAATAACCTATTCTCTGCTCTAGCTCAAAATGTGCTTGAATATATTGGCTGCTCATGCTAATTTCTTCTCTATAGGTATTCCCATCACTGATTTTAATCTGAAAGCAAGTCAAGCTCAAAATATTCACATATACACATATTCTCGAGGATGTTCACCACCTCAAGAGAGAGAGAGAGCTCAGCTGTGTAAGCCAATAGGAAAAAACAATAGGTTAGTAAAAGGGGAGTGGGAAAAAGTAGGCAAAAGAGATAGAAGACATCAGGTGGGTGAGGAAAGATTAAGCGAAAATATGTATGTGAATGTGAATGATGAAGGAGAGAGAGAGAGACAGAGAAAGCATATTACCTGCATTATGTATTGGAAAAAAGTATGAGCTGCGAAGACAAGAATGAGAGATGGCCTGAGAAGATAGGTAAAAGTTTCTTTTTTTCCATACAACTAGATAGGCCCTTCTTAACAGACAGTAGTTTATATATATACCCGGTGACATGTCTTCTCTTTATGTTCACAAAAACTTGATGGTCTGTGTACATGTATATATATTCAACGGAGTGACCTGAGAGATAGAGAAGAAGGTTTGTTGGAATAGAGTAAAGAAAAAAAATAAGAAGGCGAAGAGAGAGAGAGAAATGATTCTTACGGATATATAATTGAGACCACCATCAGTCAATTTTGAAAGCCACAGGAGATGGCCTATCCATGAATGATGAATCCAAACAAACCTGGCTCTTCTCTTGCCGCTCGGCCATAATTCGCAATCTCTACTTTTTTTTTGCTCCTTCTCCTCTTCATCATCTTCTCTCTCTCTCTCAAACTCAGAAGAAAAAACAACATTCAAACTGTCTTGATATGTTCTTTATGCATCCAAAATTGATTGAGAAGAGATTAATATAAAAAACTTATATATATGCTCTCCAATACAACAATGGGAATGCGAGTAGATTAAGGAAAAAAGAATGGTCACTATGATAGAAGATGCTAAGTTGATTCTGCGAAACGATCACTTCTTTCTCTTTCTCTCTCTCTCTCTCTCGCCTCTATATACTGGCCCCGTTGTTTAATCCGTGACTAATTTCAAGTCCGATTTTGTGCCTTTCCGACTACTTCAAGTATACAGCATTCCCAAGTACGTAGAGTATGTTCGAAGGCTGGCAAGCTCCATTCTTCTTAGCTCGTACCTTCAATACACACACATATATAGTTTGTTCAGCCCACTTAGAACTTTTTCAGTAAGTGCTTCTCTCTTTTTCTAGTCATTCCAAGTTCGCTCCCGCTTTTGCAAGCCAATTTCATCCCAAAGTAATTCAATTACAGACTCGTCAAACCCGCTCTCTTTGAATGCGGAACCTTCGCGCTCTTTTGGCTCTCTCTCTCTCTCTCTCTCTCTCTCTCTCTCTCTCTCTTTCTAGGGCTCTGGAAGAAGAATATTGTCCCTACTGTTGACCACAATAGATGGAACGAATATTAATTACTACTGACAACGAACTACATTCACTCCCATTTTGACCCATTCCAGCGGCAGTACCATGCATCATCCATGAAACACTGAACGCCCACTCTTTCGTGCCTATGTGTCCATGTGCCTCTGTGGAATCTGGAATTTTTCCTTCTCTTTCTCACTCAAGTCAGTAGTGATGGTCATGAAAAATCTTCCTCTCCTCAACCGGAGCTTTGAGGCAAAAATTTACCTTGACCAATCCCTTAATGGTGCCCATCAGGAGCTAGAAACAGTAGTGGTGTCCTAATAGTGGACAAGGACTGTGTGTAGAGATCACAATGGTTATGCCCTCGAGGGGCCACTTTTTTCCTCAAGTCTTTTTTTCCCCAAAAATTTTGACTCTTAACACCCCAGAGAACAAGGGTACTGGATGGGACAGCATTTAGTTAAAATCCCCAGCTTATCTGACCACGACAAACTGGCTCCAATTTAAATTTTGATTCTTATCCACACTTTTGACCAGCTAGGTAGCTGTTGTTAGCAGATCGAGATTTATTTTAATGTATGCAAAATACAATCAAGGACACTCTTCTTCGTTCCCCAAAGGCGATATGTATTTTCCCAGGTGATTCTAGTCGAATAATTGTCTGTGAGTGTATGTATATCTATGTGTGTCAGTCGGTTATCTTTTGAAACCTCAAGAATTTTAATCCTCAAATGCCTCCCTAGCTTCACCTTTATCTCTGGGGCTCTCTATGCAATAAATGCTCTCGGCTCTGTGAGTACTCTGGTTCGTATCACTTATGCATATCTTTGTATCTCATGTTTTCGGATTGCATATTCAGGATCAAAAATTGATTCCATATAATACATGATCTTCTTTCGCTATGCCACTCAATATCTTAGAAGATTGACAAGAGAAAAGAAGATGAAAAAATAACATTTTCCAAGTGTTCTATCAGATACGTATCTTTTCTTGAATTAAAAAAAAAATCTTATTTCCCTTCAATTGATGAGCACGATGAGAATTTTGTTCTGATACTCTCAAAAATAAGAGAGGAGGAAAGTAAGAAAGAAAGAAAGAGAAAGATAGAGAGAGAAGTGAGATACGACTGAGAACTTTTCAGCTCCAAGTCCTTTTGATAAACAGAATTGGTTTCATTCAGTTAAAACTCAATTAGCTCTGAGCTTCAGTTCAAGGTTAAATCGAAGCGCAAATTCCGTTAGTTAAATAGAATTTGAATTCGTCGGACTGTCCTCCATCATCAATAATATTTATTGGATTATCGAGATTTCAGCTGGTATCTTTGCATCGCTCTCTCTCTCTCTCTCTCTCTCTCTCTCTCTCTCTCTCTTTCTGGTAGTTTAGATGCCTCAAGTTTTCGTGAGCGTCTCATTTTCGAGCCTCTAGTTGGGAATGTTGGGGGCATCCAAATGATTATTGGCTTCTAATCAGTGGAAAAAGGCGAGAAGAAGAAGAAGAGGAGGAAGCGAACAGAGAGGCGGAGAAAAATTCGTGGTAATTGTTCAATGAAAGCCTCTTATTTTGAATGATGAATGGGCACGTACTTCTGTATCATCTTTTGGGCCTTTTGATTCTTCTTTTCCGGAAAATTAAGATTTAGAATAACCATTCGTCAGTTTCATGTTTGAATGGTAAGAAAGAGATAGAAAAAAATAGTTAGAAGAACCTCTTTCTTTCTTTCTTTTGCTCTCTCTTCTCCTTTTCCTCTTAAAAGAGACAGTTTTTACGACCATTTTTCAATTCGTTCCATTCAAATTGAAATCTTACGTCTTTCAATTTAATTCCTATTTTTCACCAGAAAAGCTAACACATGCAACAAGAAATTTGAGAGAGAAAAAAAGTGAAACGCAAAGTTTTCTCTGTATGTAAAATTTTTTTTCCTCTCTATACTTCTTAAAGAGGTCACCAATACTATTTGGCCTCATGATCATCTCCAATTCAGATACAATTTTCACTCTTCCCAATCATGCAATAGCTCCTAGGAAAATGTTAAGCTAACAAACTACCTTGTGTGTGTGTTTGAATATACCTGGATTGCTTCATCCCAATAAGTAATGAGGCTCTGATTTTGAAAGCAATTCAGAATTTACTGGCCACAAATCATTCCTCCTCCTATGCTTTTTTTCTTTGAAATTTTTTCACCCGAAAAAGATAGAAAGAGAGAGAGAGAGAGAGAGAGAGAGAGAGAGAGAGAGAGAGAAGCCTCGAAAATAGTAGAGAAGCCCATCAAACATGTCCCAAAAAATCAATGATCATTTGGAGCAAATGTATCTTATTCATTTACTCGAAACATTTCGATTTATTGCCACTTCCAGGTAACTTTTTTCCTCTTCTCTGGAAAATATAATCCATTCATTTTATTTCACAAGTGTTGGGCATCTGCTTTAATTTTTGTTCAATGTAACATCCACTACTGCTGCTGCTGGCTAAAGTTTTTCGTTTCCAACATTTTCGAAACCAACTTCAGGATAAAATTGGTCAACTATTTCAAGATGTTACTACCACCACTATTCATCAAAATGAATCGGAACGAATTGGATATTCTGAAATGGACGATAATTTCTTCTATGATCTCTCTCTCTCTCTCTCTCTCTCTCTCTCTCTCTTTCACTTGTAGAGAATAATGTTCAGAACTATATATCCACATGATCTAATAGGTAAGAACACTTTCTTTAACAACTTTTTCTCTCCCATAGAGAATCTAGGGTGTCAAGTAAATCAATTATCTCCAAGTTACGATAACCAATAAAATTAAGGTTAAAGTTTTGTGTATTGTATCCACTGTAATGACCATTGTGAGTAGATGTGTAATAGAATGAGCCAAGAAAAGAAAACCTTAAGAAGATTGTAAAAGTTGGAATCGAAACCACTCATACATACCCACCTTTTCCTTTATCTACTCTCATTTCCAATGTAAAATACTAGAACACCTTAATCCAGCCTATTTTCATGGGTTCCTCTTACTACAGAAAGGAAAGCAATCCAAGAACACACACAAACCTTTCAAGTGATATTCTAAGTTTTGCTGAGCCCAAACGAAACTCCCAAAAACTCCCATAGGAAGTGAAAATAACTCTCTCTCTCTCTCTCTCTCTCTCTCTCTCTCTCTCTCTCTCTCTCTCTCTCTCTCTCTCTCTTCAGGGGAGAAATTGTTTGCATTACTTGATTACGCATTCAAGACACTTATTCTTTCAAGATGAACCTTCCTCTGAACTTTCTTCTTCCTTTCGACTGTATTCCTTTGGTGGTCATTCCTTAAAGAAATATACTGCTGTTTTATGGGTCCAAGATTTGCTTAATTGTTGAAGATATATGAAGCCTAATCCTTGACGTAGAGTACAAATTATCACCACAACTAATCACATTATTTGAATTCTTTCGCCTTCAACATTTCGCCAATCCTAACGAGTGCAATTTGGTTTATCGATTTTGCACACATAAGCGTCGAATAAATAACTCTTGAACCAATTCTATTCTCATTTCATACCCATTCGAGTAACACTAAAAGGCTCAATTCATTGATCATTTCCCAGTGAGATAGAGCGAGAGAAAAAAATGCTCCGATAAATTTTGATCTCATTTCTTGTGATTCATCGCTGAATAAGAGAAAAATTTTCAAAATGATTAAATATATATATTCTAAATATTTTGAATGGAGAGGAGAAAATTTTTTTTCAACCTCTTTCCTTTACTATATACACACGCACACACATTCACACATACACCCTGTGGTCATTCAGAACATTTTGGAATGAGTTTCACTTGAAGAGAGAGAGAAAGAGAAACTGAAATTCTCTCTCGAAATATCGTTAATGGATAATTCATGTCTCATGATAGCATGCTGTGTGGCTGATTATTACGAGCTGATCATTTACCATGCAGTGAGTGTTTACAATCATAAGTCACCACTAATTGTGACTGGAATAGAGTAAGCTGATTTTCGATCAGGTCTGTATTGAAAGTTGCTAAGGAATAGGCTAAAAAGTAGAAATAGTTTGCATGAGAATACTCGGTGTATTTTACGGTATAATTCATTCATCCGAAAGGCTAGTAAATCTTTACCAGAACTACTCTGACTGATGATATATCCTAGATCTAAATCCTCAAAATGATCTATAAAATAGATAATTAAGCTAAAGATATCGCATAGAGTTAGTATATTGAGATGTTTCCAAACAATATTGAATGGAATTCGGAACAAAACTTTCGCTTTTATAAACATCTATAATCGATTCAACACCAGAAAAAGTGTATTTTGTAAACTCATACTTGCGACAGTATTCAAGATCTCTACAATTGCATTGAATATGCATTGCTTGATGATCTCCAACCATCAGTAATTGTTGGTCAAAGGGTATTCCTCAAGTTATCATCAACTGAGCTCAGGCGTGTAAACAGTCTATGAAATATGCTCAGAATTCATGCATGATCTGATTCTTCTCGAATCCTTTCACCGATAACTCTCTGATGAGTTATGAGATCAAGTTTGTTTAGTTCAAAAAAATGTTCTAACACTTTTAATGCTAATAATTCCCATATCTTCTAATGTTGCAGTTGATAACTTGACGGATGTCCATCAAACAGAAAAGCTTATGAAAGACTCGGTTTTACAGCTAGTACAAGTACAATTTCTTAACTGTTCAAGCCTCAAATTGAGTATGATCGATATTGAGTTTCATTTGAGTTGAAACCCTGCAATTTTTTTCCGATCCTCATTATAAGAGAAATGAGAAGAAAGTTGAATATAGAGGCTCTTATTTATTTATGTTCAGTATCTAAAATCAAAAATATGATGTAATTTCTCGATGCTAGTGATTGTAATGCTGGATTAAATCGATGAGGAATACATTACCAGGAGGTGATCTTCTGAAAATTTTGATGATTGTTCTTGCATCATACCCAATTGCAACCTCTAGTAAGGAGAAATTCTATTCCATGAAGGAACATGAATAGGATAAGATATTCGGATGAAATTATATATTTCATTTCTCAGATAGAAACGAGACAATTATTCCTCATGAACGAATAATCGGAGGTGAATTTACCAAGAAATCGGAATTCAAGTACATAGTTTCATTAAGATGGATGTATCCATATAATCCACATTTTCATCATGGTGGAGGCTCAATAATTTCACCATATTGGATTCTTACAGCTCGCCATGCTCTCATAGCACACGAATATTTTGATGATCATGATTGGAGATTCAATTTTACCCAAGTTTTTCCGACTAGAGTTTTACCAAAATTTAAAGACTCTCTAAAAGAAATGGCCAATATGCCACAATTTGATGTGGAAAAAACTTTCTGCCATCGTCTGTCTGGTGATGTGCCATACTTTCCAAGTGATTCGGATGTTGGTCTTATTAAGTTGAAATATCCAATACCATTGGGTAAAACTTATGAGAGTAATTACAATTTACAAAAAGTTCGATTAATTGAACACAAGGAGGATGTTGATTGGAAACAAAGTATACGTATTGCCGGATGGGGTAGATACGGTCGATTGAGTAGACAATTGAGTTCAGATAAATTAAGGAAAACTAAAATTCATCTTAAAAGTGAAAAAAAATGCTCAGAAACTATGTATAGACCGAACCAACAATTGTGTGGATTCAGTGAAAATAAATCAGCATGTTTTGGTGATTCAGGAGGTCCTGGTGTTTTGAAGTCATTAGATTCAGGAGAAGATATCCAAGTGGGAATCATTTCTTATGTCTCGCGTAATTGCACGTAAGAAGATGAATATATGGAATTGAATTGATTAATTAAATTAATCTTAATATACTTTTTTAGCGATAAGACATACTTCATGTCGGTCTATCATTATAAACACTGGATTGATTATATAATGGAGACAGAAAATGAATCATATGAATGCGAAAAATTATTGGCAAATACTCATAATCAGAATTAAAATTTTTTCATCCATCTTCACTGTTCGTTCTGATCTAGTTGATTTTTTTCTAGATTTTAGAAATGCTGGCTAAAACAATCGATTGAGACCATCTTTAGTGGCTATTGAGTGTATGATCTTGATTGATCTCCAAACACCATCAATTGTTGATCGAAGGACATCTTTTAAGGTGCCATTCTCTCAAATAAAGTTATGCAAGAATACACTCGTTAAAATACAGCTAGAGCTCATATATAGCCTCAGTAGTAAAAAAAGTAATAATATATGTCCTATTGATTCAAGAGAATCCAATATTCTGTCAACCCAAATCAAAATACTTGAAACACTCGATTTAGCAAAGTTTAATCCTATCGAAAAGTTGGAACTCCAATAGATTCTAATCTGAATTTAGATTGAAAATTCTACATGAACATTCGTGCTCGAAGTGGAGTTTATGGAGACGAGGACACAACTTCTCAAAATTTCCATGTTTCGAGAAGACTTCAAGATGGGAATATGAGTAATCTTCGTTATTTAGCTAATTCTTGAGCAATGAATCGTGAAGATGAGATGGAAAAAGTTTCGAAATCGTTTCAATTTATGAACTGCATCATAAATCGTCACAATTTCAGGCTCTGCCTGAACTTTATTGTGTAGTTTCGATCCTCTTCACATCATTTATCTGAGCTTTTGTCAGATTCAAGGTCATTTTTTACCGTATAAATATTCAATCAATCTGAATGAGCCATGATTAGATTTCACTTTTTGACAAAATTTCAGCCAATTTCTCAACTATTCGGGTGCCAATTGAGTTTGATCGATATCAGATTTCATTTGCTTTGGATTTGGACAAGAATTTTTTCAATCCTCGTGAGAAGAGAAATGTGATTGAAAATCCTAAATTTAATGTGATCTTACAATGACAGTTATTTCAATACTTGAAAAAGTCCATAAAAAACACAATACTACCAAATGACCTTCTTGCAGGGAATCAGTCTGATTGTTCTTGCTTCATTTACAATTGCAACCTCAAGTAAGAAGTATTCCATTCCATGATGGAGATTAGAAAAAAATACGATAATCAATCGCTTTCAGAGTAAATTTTCCACCACAAGGGCTAGAATAGAATAAGATTTTAGAATAAAATCCTTATTTCTTCTTCTCAGATCGGAACAAGACATTTGTTCCAACTAGTAATCGAATAATCGGAGGTGAATTCGCTAGATACTCTGATTTCAAATACATTGTTTCATTGAGATGGATTTCACTTCCACATATTCATAAGGCTGGAGGCTCGATAATCGCACCATACTGGATTCTCACAGCTCGTCACGTTCTCATAGGACACCAATATTTTGGTAAATCTGGTTGGAGATTCAATTTCACCCATCTTTTTTCGAATATAGTTATACCAAAATTTCGAAACTCAATAACCGAAAATGCTAATAAGCCCCACTATGATGTGGATAAAACATTCTGCCATCCTCTATCTAGTGATCTGCCACACTATCCTAGTGATTCAGATATTGGTCTTATTAAGTTGAAATATCCAATACCATCGGCTAATGAGAGTGATTTTCATATACAGAAAGTCCGATTGATTAAGGACCGACAAGAAGTTGATTGGGAACGTAATATACGTATTGCAGGTTGGGGTAAATACGGTTATACTATGGAAGAGTTCACTTCAGATGAATTGAGGAAAGCAAAACTTCGTATCTTAACTGTAGAAAGATGTATGGCCGATATTTATAGGCCAAATCAGCAATTGTGTGCATTCAGTAGAACTAGATCAGCATGTGGGGGTGATTCAGGAGGTCCTGGTGTATTGAAGGCTAAAAATTCGGACGAAGATATTCAAGTTGGAATAATTGCTTATGGTGAAGCTAATTGCACGTGAGAATATGAAGGTTTTAGATTGATTTGATTAATTAATTTACTCTTGATATTATTTTCCTAGTGATAAAACGTACTTCACATCGGTCCTTTTTTTTAAACCATGGATTGATTACATAATGGAGACAGAAGATGAATCATATGAATGTAAAAAATTGTTAGAAAATACTCACATTCGAAATTAACACTTTTCTCTCTCAATCTTCATCGATGGTTCTGACTTGACTCAAGTTTGTTAAATCAGAGCTTTCTCTTGAAAATTCGAAAAATTGTGATACTAAAATGATAGTCAGCTATTCTATCAGTACAGCTATCATGTATTTGATTTCCCCCAAGATCTGTTGATAAGGGAAACTTCATAAATATTGAGCAACTGATTACAGATAAAATCAGTCAAGTTTTATGGTTTTGATTTACAAAAGAACTCATGATAGTATCGAGGGTTCAGAATTTCTGATAAGCGAATCGAATGTATCATCTGTTGAACAGTCTGAATAAAATACTCTTGTAGCTATCAGATCCATCGATTTGATAGTCCGTCAACAAAGTAGGCTTGAAAATAAGTTAGGCTAGAGAGTTGCCTTTTGTAGTCAAGGTATTGTATTTCATCAAAATTTGAACCTGAGAGTTGATTAAACATCATACACTAAAAAGAGTAGAAAAATTCAAAGCTCAAATGTATGAACGATGATAAAAGTAGCAATATGAAGTGATGAGAATCCAATGTAGAGCAATTGTTTTCATTCAGTTATATTTGAGATTGTTCATTGAAGCCAGTACAAGTGGAAACTCTAAATCAGTAAAGGTTAATTCTTCTCTTCCATCTCGGAATACTCTCATCAACCCAACGAAAGTTACTTCAAGTATATACGAAAGTAGGAAAAAACTTACAAATTCATCCTCAATTATCAATGGTTATAATGCTGGACTCGATGAATTCAATTATATTGTCTCATTTCGAAAAATTCATAGTTTATTGAATCATTATGGTGCTGGAGTAATAATTCATCCCCAATGGATATTGACTGTTCGCCACAATGTGATCAAAGAATGGAAACACAATGCATCAACATATTTCAATTTTACCAAAATTTTTCCCTTCGTAGTGTATCCAAAGTATGACAATGATCTTGAAAACTATTGGTATAAACACTATTGGGAACCAGATAAATCATTTTGCCATCCACCACCAGATGATAAGCCAGCGTTCGTTACCGATGCTGATATTGCTCTGGTGAAATTGAAATATCCGATACCACTTGGACCCAATAATCCCTACAATTGGGAAATGGTTCCAGTGATAACCAATTATTTTGATGTTAATTGGGCCCAGAGAATAGCATTCGCTGGATGGGGCAGATATCGACGTGATTCACAGGAACCAGCACGTTACCTACAGAAAGCTTTCATTCGGACGAAGCCAAGTTCGGCATGTGTCAGGCCAAGTGGAGGCTTCAGACCTTTACAACAGATATGTGTTTATGATGATGTTCAATTTTTGTGTCAAGGTGATTCAGGAGGTCCTGGAATCCTGCTCGATAAGCGTACAAGTGCGGAGGTTTTGGTTGGTATCATTTCATATTCTAATAAAGATTGCACGTAAGTATTGAAATTAATATGCATGCAAGTGAATATCAAGATTAAAAAAATTGGTCTCTTATGAAATTTATGTCGATTTAGATACTTTGGATATTTGCAAAACGTTTATCACTTCAGGAAATGGATTGATCATATTATGAATGAAGAAGATGAAACTTATTATTGCAGCAATTTGATTGGTAAATCTTTTAATGGTTAAAAATCGTCGAATGAATTGTCCAAGTGTCAAGAACTCAGCTCCTGGATGCTTCAAATTTTTCAATCTTCAAACAACTTCATGTCTAATATTGTAAGCAATGAAGTGGTCAGAATGCTGATGAATGCTAGAATGTTTTCAATGGATCGAATGTTTAATAAAAATACTCAAAATTGGAATTGAAATTCCTCTCTGTGATTTTTGTTGATAGTTTCAGCGGAATCATTTAGGTTTTGTTTTAAGTTATCAAGTTTCCCAACTTGAATCGAGAACCCACTGAAACTTCTTACAAACAGTAACTGAAAAATTTTTCAAAACCTCGACGCGTGAAAATAAAACCAATAAAGTGATGAGAATAAAATTTGAGCCAATTGTGCTATTTCACATATATTTACTTTTGGTATCATTCATTGAGCCAAATCTTAGAGTCAATTCTCAACTAGGAAGAAGCAATATCTCTCTTTCACCTTGGAATAATCTTATCGAAAGGAAAATCACTTCAAGTACAGAAAAGAGTGATAAAAGATCTCCAAATCAATCAGCAATTATAAATGGCTATCTTGCTGATCAAGATGAATTCAAATATATTGTTTCATTTCGAACCTCTCAAAGACTTAGGCATCACTATGGTGCTGGTGTAATAATTCGCCCCAAGTGGATATTGACTGTTCGTCACAATTTGATTGGAATGTGGAGACACGATAAATCAAAATTCTTCAATTTTACGCAATTGTACCCATTCGTTGTGTATCCAAAGTTCGACAATGATGAAAAAAATTACTGGAATAAAAATTACTGGGAACCAGAATTAACATTCTGCCATCCACCGCCAAGTGATTCAATAGCTTTTCCCAACGATGCTGATATTGCTCTAGTAAAATTGAGATATCCCATACCACTTGGACGAAGTAGTCCCCATAATTGGAAGATGATTCCAATGATCAGGGATCATTCTGAAGTTAATTGGGATTCCAAAATTATGTTTGCTGGATGGGGCAAATATCGACAGGATCGTCGCCAAAATTCACCTTATCTCCAAAAAGCTCTCATCAATGCCATGCCACCACAATCATGTATCAGTGAAGATGGAGTTTTCAAACCTCTATAACAGATTTGTGTCTATAGTCCGGTTACAGCATTATGTGTAGGTGATTCAGGAGGTCCTGGAATCTTATATGATAGGCGTACAGGTGCTGAGGTGCTAGTTGGTATCATTTCCTATTCTGATGTCGATTGCAAGTGAGTATAAAATGAATGAATGTGTATATACACAAGTATAACGGTAAAAATTAAGACCAACATTTTTCTCCCCCTTAACATTCTTCATCAGATATTATGGATTCTTGCAAAGTGTTCATTTCTTTCGATCATAGATCGATCACATTATGGAAAAAGAGGATAAACAATATTATTGTAGCAATTTGCTCAGCCAATCATATAATGGCTAAACATTACAGAATGAATTGTTAAGATATCGAAAATCTTGATGTGAATAGTATCGAAGAAAGTCACCAAAAAATAATACTTCAAACTTAGGACACTTTTGATAGCAATATTATAGAAATAATTCGAACTAGTGTATGATGAATTTACTCCTCACAGATAACTATTCGCGATAATTGATCATTAATGATGTCACTGGTCCAATATATATGGAATGTTAAGCTTTTCATTTTACTTCTTTCAAAAGGAGAAAATTTGCAACTCTGAATGGATGTAACTCCATGAGAGTGTCCAATCTGTAAGCTGAATGAGGTGTTGAAACTAGATAATTAAAATTCAAAGTTTTCATTCACAAAATCTATCTACTCCATCATTCATCTCGACTTCTTTTGAGACTTGTAAGCCCAGCATCACAATCATTTTTTTGCTCAGCATGTTTCTCTTCCCAATAGAAGGATGGACAAGGCTCTTCATGATACTTGTGTGTATGAATGCGATGCACATGGATAAATGTACACTCAAAACATGCCTCTTACATCACTGGAAGAGAGAGAGAGAGAGAGAGAGAGAGAGAAAATATGATGGTGACGCAAGAGAAAAGGGAGATGAGCAAAAGAGAGTAGAGAGATGAGGATAAGTGGGTGATGATGATTTGTTCCTGATGTGAATTAAACTGTTTACCTGATGCGTGCAAACAGAGATATTATGAAGAGTGAGAGCAAGAAGAGCAAGAAGAGAGAGAGAGAGAGAGAGAGAGAGAGAGAGAGAGAGAGAGAGAGAGAGAGAGAGAAGATCAAAAATAGTGAAAACTTAGATAGATACATTGAAAATGTCCATTGATTCTGTTTATGTTACTTTTCAAAATATATTTATTCCTGTTCTCAGCTAGGAGGTCCAAAAATAGCGACATGATAATTTTGATCTCTTTCATGAGAGAGCGAGAGCATTTGAAGATGGAATGATGATGATCAACAAGCGATCTCATGTGGCAAATTTATTTGGAAGTTCTTCTCTCTCTCTCACTCACTTACTTACACTCTCACTCAGGCTCTGTATCCTAAGTTTTTTGGATAAAAAAGAAGTGTAGTTGGTGAAGATAAATTATACGCCAATTTTTACTCCGCCCAATGCCAGGTATGTATGGATGTCCTGTGGACTGGGCCTTCCAAAACGGCCTCAACACACACACATACTCATATATACACTGGATGGTCCATGGTCCATAGGACTGTGCATCCCGATTCAACAGTGTGACTGTAGTATTGGTGGCTGGCTTGCCTGCTTGCTTGCTGGCTGCCGTAAGCTAAAAGTGGACTCTCTTCTCTGTGGCCATACAGAGATAGCTCAGCAAGTGGTAGTCAGTTTCCATTAATTGATGATGTATTCATTGAGTAAGATGAATGCTGTGAGTAAGGAAAATTCAGAACCATCTTAGAGTAAAAGGGAGAGAGAGAGCAAACTTAAGATGAGAATGGAATTTGATGAGCGTAATCATCAATACATGTATATGTACATTAATGTGAATCTTTTACGAATGGTTGCTCCAAAAAAGTGTCTCTGCATATTTTGTAGAGGTTTTTAAAACATACCATTTATACCTGCTTATTCCTAGAATTCCATCTGAAAGTATATATCACTATGGCCATTTCATAAGATTTGCTTCTTCTTCTTCTTCCACCAATAATCAACTTCAATTCATAGAGTTCTTGAATTGAGAAAAAAAAATTATCTTCATCATTCTCATCTCTATCCTATTCATCCATCATCTTTTTTTCTTCCCTCATCATGCCAACCATTCGAGATGCTCATTCAATATTCACATTAATGATAATTCACCGTGAACTTTACCCTAAGTAAAAGCCTAAAATCTGCATGTTCATCAGAATGAGAGAGAGAGAGAGAGAGAGAGAGAGAGAGCATCCACAAAAGAAGGCCCAATTCTCCAATTCTTCAATTATTCACAATCACAATTCAGCAATTAATCAAAATATACATACACACACATACATATATATACCCACCGATTCATTGCCTAAAGAATAATGATAATAAAGAGAACTTAATCCACCACCCACTTACATCTTCCTTCGAATCGGTATAAATAGATAGATATGTGTGTGTGTATGTGTATACTATAGTCACCTTGAACATCTATCAAAAGCTTTTACATTATCAGAAAGTCTAAAAGTTCTATTTGAGATCAAAGCCTACAGAAACTTATTTTACTTTACAGAATTCAAACTTGTCATCAAGATTTCTTTTTATACTTCTCTATCTATACTCTTTCTCTTTCTCTTTCTCTTGCCATTCAATTCTTCTTTTACTACTCTATTTGATATGAATTCAGGACACAATAGGGAAGAAGAGATGGAAGGGAAAAATTTTTTATTCATGTAATATGATGAGATATAGATGTTGATGCAGATTCTAAACAACAAAATATGGCCTCTATAGAGAGCTCATCAATCTGACATCGACAAATGTAATCCATTTTGGGGTTTCATGTAAGTATAGTGTGTGTCTGTGTATGTTGGGTTCTCTTTTTAACATTATAACAGAAACCGAATCGATATTAATTTCTTGCTATAATATTGAATTGCTATTCTCTTTCTATTCTCTCTCTATCTTCTCTCCACCCTCATGTAGTCACTTTTACATGACATGAATGGCATGAGAACGATTACGATCATCAAATAGAATCGAGAGAGAATATATAGATATATCTTGTATATTATATATGAAACTTTTCTCTTTCTCTCCTCCTCCCCCATCCACCCCACCAGTAAAACGGCTATCCAATAGAACACTGATTGTTTCCTCTTATTTTCCATCTTCCATCAGGAGGCCGAAAAAAAATTGCGGTTCCTGATGTATTATCAGGTAGCGAGAGTTAAGCATGCTACTCCTTCTCAACATGCTTTTATCTCTCTCTCTCTCTCTCTCTCTCTCTCTCTCTCTATCTTTTAATCGCAATCAGTGTTCCATCAAGTATGCCCGTTATTTTGCTCAATCGTCCCGCTGATTGTGATCATGATTGGTTATATATCGTAATTCGCGATCAGCAAGCCATTCAGACTTATACACAATTAGAATTGAAACAAAAACTGTGTTCCTCCTCCAATCCTGCTGCTAGTGTGGAGGCTGATGATCAGCATCCATCGGTGAAACGTGATCCGATCTCTTGCCGAGCTTTCTTCATCTCTCTCTTTTACACACACAACAGTAACATCATGCACACACATGCACTCTCTGAATATGCTTCATGTCCAGGGAAAAGCAAATCACGAGTTAAATCAAGTTCCGATGATTTAGAAAAATAATGTCCATGAATGGAATCGGAAAAAGGAATGGGAGTGTGTCCATTCGAATGGCCAGATCAGTTGGAGAGCGATCCTTCCATCATCCATTCGGCCCTACCACCCACTCACTTCATCTCATACTTCATTCTGACTATGACCGATAGTGGCTGGAATAATATGTGTGTGTCTGTATATATATTGACTAGAATATGGTGGGATAGTGAGCAAAATATTACTCTCTCACACACACTGTCTCTTCCTCTCTCTCATCCGGATGATCATCATCATCCTCCTATTTTTGCCACTTTTCCTGGCTTTACAGCATCTTGCTCATCTTCATCCACACACTGATCATTTGCTACAGCATCCCTCTAGATGGTGCTATTGTAACTCCAAGGATAAAGATGATGAAGATGAGGATGGTGAACATTGAATAGATGCAGCTACTAAATTGCACTTATGATTTTTGTATCCACTTTTTATCTCCATCGCCGAGCATATCTATCTATCTCGATCTTTCATCCTGATGCTGTTGATAATGATCATCAGAGTATTGGCTTTGATCATGCATTGCAGAAGTCATTCTCATCTTCCTCTACGATAAATGAATGATACAGACACACATTAGTGTGTGTGTGTGGTTCATCTGCAGAGGAAAGATGAGTGAGTGAGAGAAAAAGAGAGCGAAAAATCCAGAAGTGATGAGGCAAAAGTGGGAGGTTTACCCAATGGTCATCAAATTTGAAAAGAGATGACATAAATCTTTTGTCAGCCTCTCTCTCTCTCTCTCTCTCTCTCTCTCTCATATACACACACACGCTCACATTCACATTATTGACACGCTCAATACAGCCCACAATCGGATACAAAGTTTGGTGGAGAAACTTTTTCTTTTTCCATCTCATCAAATCTACTCTGGCCACTTTGAAGAAGATTCAGCCCCATCGGAAGTCCGAAAATCAATCACTCATCAGTCTTTCCTCCAATTCTCTCTCTCTCTCTCTCTCTCTCTCTCTCTCAAACCTCTTTGTCCCAGTGGCTGATCCTCACCAATGTCTCCAACAGACAGATAGTGCTTGCAGGGTACATCCTTGAGAAGCATCTCTGATTGCACATTTTCTCGGCTAGCTTCACATGAATCTAATAATTTGCACAGCAATTTTTCGGGTAAACAATTAGTCTTTTCTTATACTTTTGTTTGACAATCTCCTCTTCTGTCCTCCTCTCTCACACTGTGAATCACAATTGCTCATCCAAATCCTACCGCTTTAGGAACCTTTCCAACAGGTCCATATATATTTCAAGTCACCATCATTCCGGCCTTTGGTCATCAGGAGAAGAGAAATAACTCTTTTTCCACCTTTCCTCTTTCTAGGATATATTCCCCTAGTATCACCATCTTGACCACCCATCAGCCGCGGCCGCCTCTTTGGGTGACTTGACCCACCCAGGTCAAGATGTGTGTCCAGCGTAACTTCTGAATGGACAGATTTGACCCTAATGTTCGCCTTGTGGCCATTTTTTCGGGGCTCATCTTCTTTCTTTCTTTCTCTCTCTCCCTCTTACTTCAAAATGTTCGAATAATAGTTCCAACCTTTTCGGCGGCATTTCTTCGGCCCTTACTTGCGCCCATGTCACCAAGACTTTTTGGCCCGTTTATCATGTAATGAGTAATGATTCAACTTGTATTTTCACCCGATGTATTGATGGTGACCTCAGGTCTATAGAGAAAAATATGAGTATATTCTTCTCTTCACCCTGAGGCGTCCATATTTTTCTAGTCCCTTACATTCATCGATTCTCTCTCTCATGCAATGTTTGTCTACTGTGTGTTTGAAGTGGAATTTTTCTGCCTTTTCTATCCTTTTCTCTTCTTCTTCATGTTATTATTCCGGCTTTCTTTTCATGTGTCCATTTGAGAGTATGTCCACGAAGAAAACGTTCGACAATAATAATCATGATGGCTAACCTGAGTCTATGGCCTGTCTGATCACCAAACGTATCTTCAGCACACTGAACACGCATTTTTCACAAATTTTTTTTTCTGTCCCCAATCTATTCCATGAGTCCCATCTTGGCACCAAAAAGGTGGATAGTCTTTGATAAATAAACTCTCCCCCCTCTCTCTCTTACTGTCCACTTGGGCAAAGGGCCATCTGAATAGCGACCCACAGATAGGCAAGCACGGAGGCCATGGAAAGAGGAGAGAAAGAAACGCTTCATGATGTATTCTCTCTCTCTCTTACTGCTCACTACGTTTTCATTCACAAACCATTCGAAAGTTTCTATATACACTGTGTGTGTGTGGAAACGCAATCACTTTGTAATAATTTATGATGATTTATCGGTAAATTCAATGGCTAACGGAAGAGTTGTTAGGCAAGGAAGAGAGAGAGAGAGAGAGAGAGAGAGAGAGAGAGAGAGAGAGAGAGAGAGAGAGATGAGCAAAAATGAATACCGTCCCAGGACAGCAGTAGGGCCTGTAGATTGGGCGGCGGTGGTGATATACTCAAAATGCAATGTTGAATCAGCTAAACAGTATGAAGATTTAGTGAGAAAGATAATTTACTATCGTGTTGATAATTATCGTCAACATTCTGTGCTTCATGTAGGCATACTAGCAGGACACACACATACAGTCAACGGGATGGTAAACATAGAAGAAGAAAAAGAAAAGAAGAGAGAGAGAGAGAGAGAGAGAGAGAGAGAGAGAGAGAGAGAGAGAGAAGGTGAGATGGATGGAATGCAAAATCGACCACCAACAATGAAATGAGTGTAGATTTAAGACGTATGCCTGGATGGTGTGTGAAGAATAAATTTTCTCTCAAAATTTGGAAATCAAATAAAACAAAGCATATGTATGAATGAGCGCAAGGGTCCTTTGATTACCTGTGAAATTGAAAGTAGAGTACATAGAAGTCAATAGTAATTTGAAGTATGAATTATGAGAGCAATCCTTTCGTTCCTATGCCACTTCTGGTCAGTCGAAAAAACAATCAGTATAGTCACTACAGATGGTCCAAAATTTTGCCCCTCATTCAAACAAACAAGAAAATCTCGAAAAAATGATTCATTCACTTATCATTCCAAGTGATCATTTTAATTCATTCATATCATAATGATAGAGGAAATGTGAATGAACATATCTCGTGTTGTCAGTCAATGAATTCGTTTTCATGGTCTTAAATTGTTTGTTTTTTCACTCAAAAAGAGAAAGAAAGAGAAAGAAAACATCATCTTCATTCATTCATTCATTTCGATTTTGTTCACCCTCATGTTCACTGGCTACTCATGTGTATACGCGTATTTGGATGATAATTTGAGATGATGAGAAGAAGAGAAGAAAATTACTCTGATTTCAGTAGAAAAGATTTCCTTTTTTTCCTCTCTCTCTCTCTCTTTCTTTCTCTCTCTCTTTCTTTCTCTCTCTCTCTCTCTCTCTCTCTCTCTCTCTCTCTCTCTCTCTCTCTCTCTCTC
>QZCP01000076.1:0-131348 GCA_003956705.1 Brevipalpus yothersi
TCTCTCTCTCTCTCTCTCTCTCTCTCTCTCTCTCTCTCTCTCTCTCTCTCTCTCTCTCTATCACAAACTGAGTGTTCTCCATCTTTCCTATTGCAACTATGAATGTTTTAGGATAGGCCCAAAATTGAATAACAATAAGACGGATGACCTGTCCTGGTTGATTTCTAAGCTCATTCGTACCACTCGTAACAGTATGCCGAGCTATTCTTTTCCTACAGATTCATCCGCTCAGAATTTATTCTTGTGCATCTCAAATGACGCTTATGGAAAATTGTGATGATCACTCATTTATTTTAAAGTGAATGCATTAGCGTTGAAGATAGAATGGAAAGAATTTCAGATCATGATCTTCCATCTCTTCATTTTCTTTCCCTGTCTCTCTCTCTCACTCTCTTCTGCTACTATTCCATACCATTATCAATGAAGACTTGATCTGAAGCCTATATAGCCTTATTAGCATGAAAAATCTGATAAAAAATTCTTGCTCCCCTTAAAGTAGTAACAAAATATGATGATCTTCATCGTCAAAATTCGCATGTTTAAAAGGAGAACGGAAATGCTCATGACAAGTCTCTGGCTTCCGTAGCTAGAATAGAATAAAAAGTGATGAACACATCAACTAAGATCTGAACAACGTAAGGCTAATGGCTTCTCTCTCTCTCTCTCTCTCTTTTACTCGAAAAGTCAAGTGAAAGAGAGTGATGACGATGAAAAAATAGCAATTGATCTGTAAGTAAATGAACAGGCTGTATGAGCTGATTAATTGATATCTGTACATTGTTCATGCAACACTGACCATGTCATAAGAATTTCGAATAAGAAATATCATGATATATGATCACACATATATATACACTATGAACAACATAACGTTGGATACATTCTAGCTGTATGTGGGAATCTTCATCTAGATATTGATCTGTTTCACATTTGCCTTGTATTGGATTGAAATTCTTATCCCAAGGAAATGAATACTCTCACATTTTAAGTGTGCATTTGCTCCCTAACAGCTTGTTTTATCTCACTTTCGTGCCTCATTAATTAAATTCTTACACACACTGAGCAACATCATCTTTGATGACTGGCTGAGCATCTTTCTCTCTCTCCTCCTTCATCACGGTTGCCCATCGACAATCTTGACACGCCAAGCGACAGCCACATCAACTGGCATCTCCTTCCTCTCTCTCTCTCTCTCTCTCTCTTGTGTCACCGGAAGATACTTCAGCTTATCGAGAGAGAGAGAGAGAGAGAGAGAGAGAGAGAGAGAGAGAGAGAGAGAGAGAGAGAGAGAGTGAGTGATTAAAGCTAAATGATGCGAGATGTGCTTGGTTCGATTAGCATTTCTCTAAAAATCTAATCATTAAAGCAAAAAAAACTTATTTTTTTCCGACAAGCAGAAGGATTTCACTGCAGAGAATGTAGGAATATCCTCTATAGTGCTCCCAGGCTGCTATTCTCCAGTGAAATCTGTAACCTATTCTCTTTGGATAAACTTTATACCGAAGGAATGTAGAATTTTTCAAAACAAGACAATATCACCAATTATAAGGCAAAATTTTCACAGGGCTCACTATAATAAATCATGCTCCGATAGTCTTACACATGAAATGTCCATGGGATCATAAAAAAACGCTAGACATATAATATTATTTGGCTACTCAAGAAATGATGCATACTTAAGGGGAAATATGTCCTATCTGGTTGAGTTTGAGTATATTTTCAAGCAAAATTTGAAAGCAGTTTTTCGAACAGACTAAAATGATTGAACTTTGAAAGTTTTTAAATTAAAACTAGATATTCCCTGGATTGGTCACATGTTATCGTGAAGATAGCATCGACCCAGGACCATTTTTATCACCACCAATGAATGGAAGAAAAATGAGATTCAAAGAGATCAGACTGTCTGGCTCAATCTCTATTAAAGTTATAAATTATCTGTAAAGTTTTTTTGTCTTATTCTAGACACTAAAATGAATCCATTCAGAGTGGTCAAAAAAAACTAAAGCAACCATTATGACGATAAAAACATAGACAACTTGTTTCATTCATCCACAAAAGGCTACAAAAGAGTGATACTTGATGGAAGCCAAGAGGATTGAAGATTACTCATCACATATATACACCAAGAGAAGAAGAAGTAGAAAAGTCGAAAAAAACACAGGCAAGTTATAACTGACCATGCAGTATTCTGAGCTGAGCTGTGTCTCACACTTGACAAAGTCAATTGTTTTTACTAAGATCCAATGACAAGAATAAGAAAGGGAAGATGGAGAGAGAGAGAGAGAGAGAGAGAGAGAGAGAGAGAGAGAGAGAGAGAGAGAGAGAGAGAGAGAGAACAGAATTGCTGAGACTATGGGTGATGAGTGATGGAGATGAGTGGTGATAACATGGAATCGTTGTTCAAGCGGATCTTTCGACATCTTTGATTCAGCGAAAATAGGATAGCCATAATTGAGGGAATAGAAGGTATCCAATACAGACAGACAATCATGACTATCAATGGATGAAGATTTGTCTTCTTTTGTCCGATTCTTTCTCACTTTCACACTCATGTTCGACACCCTCACAACAACCATAGCCACAACTATCACTTGGAAAGAGGAAGAAAAGTTCTTCCATCAGTTCAGAGGATACTCTCTGACTGGGCTGGAGAGGATCGAAGAAATAAATGGATAGCTTAATTCTGTTCAATCACTCCGTAACGGTTAAGACTTAACAAAGGAGAAGAAGAGTGAAATGAAGCCATCATCACTGATAGTGTTTCTTCTTTTTTTTCCTCTTTCTCGTTCTTCATCCTCTACACACTTAGGGGAAGCAACAAGAGGAACAACAACAACAAAAATCATTTGAGACATCAAGACTTCAACTCACAAAGTCTTGATTAAAAAAGACAGCCAAAACATCAGAGTCTATCGTACAATGCAAAGGTTATATACATATCGAAAATTAGGTCGAACACATGCAAATCAATTTAACAATATTATAAATCCGTTCTTTATATAAAAATAGGGCTTGTTAAAGCTTCGAGAATAATATTGTATTCACTCAAGTTTCCATTTCTCTGAGGAATATGAGAGAGTACTGTCAATTTGGATTCATAACATATCAAGAACATTTTCATGTGTTTCTCTATTGAAAAAGGAGAAGAGAGAGAGAAGGATAAAGGAATATTTTTCATAGAGAGCTCAACAATAGTGAAAACCTCTTGAGAATATGAGTAAACTACTACAAGAGAGGATGAATAAGATGCAAGGGAATCCCTTCTTATCATGAGTGTGTATGTGGATTTAGTGGTGAAGGTAAGTGAGACTCTCACCTCATGGATTGCATCACTCAATTGATTTTTACGGACTGTGACTTGTCTAATCGATTCAGGTGAGCTCATGTTTACAAACGCATCTCTTTTGCTCTCTCCATTCATCTTTTTCTCACATCTCTCTCTCTCTCTCTTTCTTTCTATTTCTCTTTCTCTCTTTCTTTCTATCTTGGAGTTTGCTTCCTATTGCTTATTTGCTCCTCACCAATCATATAGTAGGGATGAAAGAAGTTTTTCTCTGATTCGTAGGTCCAAGAGATGGAAGATTCCTATTCATTTGCTCAGATCAAACTTTTCTAAATATAAGCCTCTTGGGTTACACAACAATGACCTCCGGGAAGTTAATCCTGGCACTTGAATTTTTTACTCACACCTATGGTATCAAGACTGACTCTTCCAAGAATCAAATTCGATAGTATATACTTTTTTATATAGAGATTTGTAAAATTTTCTGATCACTATTTCATCACCAAGTGAGTGCTAAGCATGTGTTTTGAGATCAGGTCCAGTTGAAAGCCTCGATAAACCTCTCAAGTAAGAAGTTGTCAGTAAGAATACTTAACTTCGATGCACTGCAATCTCCTTTTCCCCTTTCCAGAATGAAAGAAATCCAGACTCCGAGAAAAGTTCCAAAGATGCTATCTGTAAAGCTTCATGAAGCTAGCCTAGCCAAGAGCTTGGTTCCGTTTCCGATTTTCCCATAGTGAAAGATACTCATCCAATGAAAGAACTCAACTACCAGTCTTTGTCCATAATTCTGTCCCACTTTCATCTTGAATTCACTTGCTTGTTTTCTTTATCTTTTTCTTACTCTTTCTTGTCCTTCTCTTCTTTCTCTCATACTCAACCAATTCTGAAACACATTCAAGTATACTCTCACCACCCACTCTCTCATTTTGCCAGTTACAATCCTATTACACCATTTTCTCCTCTTCAACCCCAAGCCACCCCCATGCCCGTTTATTCAGCCATCACTTCCCTTGTGCTTTTTTCCTATTTCTTTCATATTTCACTTTTATTCCTCACAAGCCATACCATCGGCAGCCGCTTCTTCCTCATTCTATTCCACACATTTTCTCTCTCTCTCTCTCTCTCTCTCTCTCTCTCTCTCTCTCTCTCTCTCTCTCTCTCTTTCTCTTATGCCAGCTTCTCACTCTAATCCTATCTCACTCAATCACAACCAACCCCCTACTTCGCCATTCAATCCGTTGCAGTTTCATTTATCTTGCCTCCAGAAAATTTCAACATATATGTGTGTTTACGCTAAGGCACTGGCACCAGCTTTCGTGCATCGTGCTTCTGCTTCTTTTACCACTATCAATATCAGCCTCTTTCTCTCTCTCTCTCTCTCTCTCTCTCTCTCTCTCTCTCTCTCTCTCTCTCTCTCTCTCTCCCTAGTCCACACTGGACAGCAAGTTATATTAGCCAAAATGTTGGTACCCTCAGCTGTAGGAGTAAGCTTGAGAGAGACGTGATTTCAAACTAACCCCATCTGATCCGATGTGAGTTAGAGTGTAGAGGAGGGAAGAGAAAAGCTGAAAATTATTGCTTTCGGCTGGATAACATACACACACACACAAACACATACAATGTCAAGTGTGTAACAGGAGCATGAATATGGCAAGTTGAATGGATCCAGTGACTGGTAAGCCCAAGTTAACATGTAGCCAGAGGATTTACAATCACAATCTCAAGCTTAAGGTCAGCGACATTTGGACTCTATGTCATTGCCAGAGTATTTATAGTGAAAGTAAGCCAATGGATATACATGTTAAGTGAACGAGAAAGAAATAAAGAGAGACAGAGAGAGAGAGAGATGAAAATCAGTCTCCAATAGCTTAACAGGTGAATAGTTTTCTCTCTCTATCACAAGAATGATTGTCCTTTGACTGATGATTGTAAAAGGATGACTTGCTCATTCAATTATATTCAATTTGATTCTTTTTCTACTCATTAACAGAATACTGGATAGTATGCAAATTAGATGCCTAGACGCATGCATCAGTGAATGATACAAGTATCTTGGTTAATTAGTGAAACGATGAATCAAGCTGTATCAGCCTGAGGACAGGAAATCGCTCTCTGTTTATTTCTAACTCCATTTCTCTACTCATTCATTCTGATGACTCGCCTGATTCGCTCATCTGAAAAGCCTTTCCAACATGGACGAATAGCTTGAATTCTGATTTAAAATGTTCCTTGAAACTCTGAAAATAATCACGTGCACCTCGTTACTATGTGAAAGGGTGATATACGGAAGCTCCAATTCATTAGTTTTACTGAACGCTAACTTTTTTCACCAAGCATTGACGATAATCAGAGACTTAATTTCCAGAATCTTGTGTGAAGCTGAAAGAATGATGAAAAAATTTCAAATCAAAACTACTCCTACAGTGCTGATCAAGTACTTTGATTTTTTATTCATTTTTTTCAATTCCAGGACACTATTTTGGAGAGAATACTCAGCCAAAATGAGTCATTCTTCATGTTTACGGCTTTTGGAATATCAGCTAAACACCTTTTTGGATGATAAAACTCACAGCTTAATGGGTGTGGATTGCCATAGGAACAAGTCATCGAAAGAAGAGAGAGAGAGAGAGAGAGAGAGAGAGAGAGAGAGAGAGAGAGAGAAAGAACAATCGGCTTGAGGACAAAAGCAATGGGAATATGTTTGCCCCTTCGCTAGTGTGTGTTGTCAAGGAGATTCCACATAGTGCTACACTTATTCCTCGAGGTGGACAAGATTCGAGGCTGAGAACATCGAAAGTAGCTTAAATTGAGCCTGACAAGTTGCAGAAATGAGTAGAAATAACCCAAAAAAGGTTGACGCTAAGAAACGGAAAGACCCCTAGTTGACAGAAGGATGCACACATCTTCTAATGTTCATATTGCCATGGCTCTTGGATAATGGCTGTATCTCCCTGGATGTATGTTTGTATGTGTGTGTGAGAGAGAGGCAGTATGAACAGTAACTATCTGACTTTGGGCAATAATTTTTTTTTTTGAAAAAAACTTTGACCAACATCTCAAGAAATATTTGAATCATTCTCTCTTCTTGGACAATTTTCTATACGATCAAACTGAAGATGGTTAGTGTAACAAATGAAAAATGAAGACGATTCTGGGCCATGTTCACTGGCCAATGGTGATCGCATTTGAAATGAGGATGAGATTGTATTTTGGTATCATTAAATTTGAACAATTTTGGTTTAAATCGAATGGAAGGGAAGAAAATTTTTTTGGAACCATATCAGCTCTTTTTAATACTATGAGTCAAGTTAGCAAATGAGGAAACTCAAAGCAAACCAATTTTGTTTGAAAAAACTTGCTATCGGGAGCAAAAATTTTGGCTTTTTTCTATGAGATTTCTCAAAATTCGATGATCCACGAATCTTCTATCCAACTTTGCACCATAGTATCGAATTGTGGGCCACAATATGCTCTACTTCATTGTAATTGGGCCCTAAAGGTTTCCGTTATTTTTCCAAAAAATGTACATATTAAGAGGCCTTCTTATTCTTTCTCTCTCCTACAACTCTCATACCCTAAGGCAGCTTTCCAGCATAACTCGAGAATGTTGCAGGGTTCATCTATGGAATATAGTATAGACGTCTCATATTTTTGTTACTGTTGTTTGCATGATAAATGCACTCTCTCTCTTTCTCTCTCTTTCTCTCTTTCTTTTTCTATCTCTCTTGTTCAACCATCATTTTCCGTATGCTAGAAGGACAAAAGCTTCTCCATAAAGTCTGAGCAAGATATGAAACAAGGCGAACAAAAGAATGATGCACAATATTCCCACAATCATCAGCCTTATGCATATATAATAATATGAAACTATTACCAAGCTCGAGTGGATGTAAAAGCTGCAAAAGGTGATAATTTATGCAATACTGTAGAATTTTCATCTCGACGATAATTGAAGGACCTTAATTCATTTATCTTATTATCATTTTGTGCTTAAACCTTTCAATTTGAGATGGTTCAATGATGATCTTCTCCATCAAGATTCTCGACAAGTCTTGGGTAAAAGAAATTAGACTGTCTGGAGCCAACCTCGGCATCATCAAATTGAA
This sequence comes from Brevipalpus yothersi, assembly GCA_003956705.1. NCBI lineage: Eukaryota > Metazoa > Arthropoda > Arachnida > Trombidiformes > Tenuipalpidae > Brevipalpus > Brevipalpus yothersi. Next base: position 7,393 of record QZCP01000076.1, read on the forward strand.
AGAACTTTACTCACGATGGTAACCTTCATACCTGAGAATTATCAACCAGCCAATTTTATCTTCTATTAGAGATGTGGATAAAAGAAATGGAGCATATTTTTTGATAGAAATTTTTCATAAATCAGTTAGTCAATAGACAGATAGTAGGCACTCAAATTCACTCAACACATTTTGAGTGGTATTGAATAACTCTGTTTCAGTGATTCGCTTTTTGAAACTTTTTGAAAGTTCTGACTTATCTGAAGCAATTTCAACAAAATTTCATTTATACATTGGAAAAGGAATAAACAAAAACCAAGATTCTTCAACTGGAAGAATCTTTCTCCTACATCAAACGCTCAAGGCAGAAAGTAAAGACTTGATATGAATTTCTATCTAGCTGTTTATATTAGTGACAATATGGATATGGGATGATGAAAGTAGAAGAGCTCAAGATACAAGAGGGACAAGAATGTGCTCACTGTACCATTAAAGTAATCAAGCAAGAAGTGTTCATATTTCATATCAATTAATGCATGAGACATTATTATTTGATGAAAATGAGAATCTCACTGCTTATGGAGATTGTCTATTGACGATGGTCCAAACAAGAATGAAAGTAGAATGATAATAAATTGTGATAGAGAAAATATCAATCTTCATGAGTGGACTGATTTTCTATCCAAAACTTGGATCGAAACTAAGAAATCAATCTCTCCAAAATTTGGTTGCCTATCGGTTGACGAAAACTAGTCAACTCATTCATTTCTCCTACAATTTTCATAATAATAATGAGAGTAGAAATACTCAAACGATAGTATGAATGAATCTTTTTGATCATTTGTTGCTCGATCGCAAGTATATCGAAAACACTTCCATAGACATACATAGAGAGAGGGACCCACACACACAAAATGAATCTTTCTCTCATTCATAAGCCCATATACATGTCAATGAAAAGCTTCAGAATAGAATATATATCTATGTGATGAAGTGTTGATAGTGGGTAAAATGAGAGGAGAGAAGAGATAATCATTCTTATGGGAGAAAAGAGAAGGTCACATAGATTACGAAGCAAACTTCACTTCAGAGGTTTCGTGGAATAATCTTACTACACACAGACAAGTCAGATAGATACATGTGTATGTATCATAAACAGTGGGTGAGAGAAGGTCATGTGTGGATAGCTTAGAGCGATGTCTGACAAAAATTTTCTATTCAACGTTGAGCTTGAATTGAGAGGTCTAGCAAAATAGCTAATTTAAAATATGTATTTTGTTTGGGAGGATAGGAAAATATTATTATAATCAAAAAGAATGTAATGATCATTTACCTGCTAAACGGAGAGCGGACATACGTTGAAATTCAGGCTCTTCTAACCATTTATACATTCGTCGAAAGGTTTCCCGGCCAGACTTAAGTTTACTCCATGGCTTAGGATTTCGTAGTAAATCGGATAATGTTCCCTGTGAACGACACAGAACTCTTTGGGCAAATATAGCTTGTGGTATACTATATCGCTTGAGCTCTGCACTTATACGTTGAGCAAGTTCTTTAGTATTTATTTCTTCCACTTCATCGGCAGACGATGCCGCAGATGCAGGCTGAATAATATTATTATTGTCGCTTTTCGAACTTTGAGCCAAATTAGATGATGAAATAGATTGTTGTTGATGTTGACGTTTACCAGCACAAATCGTTGATTGGTTTGCATTAATTTGCTGTACTTGTTGTTGCTGTTGCCCCGTGACCTGAGGTTGAGAATGATGGTGCTGGATGATTGACTTTTCATCAATCTGTAATGTATGGGAAAATTTATCATCATCACAACTGGCCAGTAAAATTATCAAGATATTTGATGAAGGATAAAATCAATTGTAATTCTTATGAAAAGTTTGAAAATTGGTGGTGACAAAAAAGTGCTGATTATTGATAAAAGCTTTAAAGCTTCACCATGCAAAATTGAGCATGCTGAGCATACATAGAGCATTCCACCGATTGGAAAGCTGATTTCGGAGTGAAATTCAATAGCATTCACACTCACCGAATGTAAAGCATTAGCTGTGGTAACCACAGCCACCGGGGTAGAGACAATGGTGGAGGCCAAATTACTGATAGCTGCCGATGCTGTCTGTACAATGGTAACGGTTTGAGGTGGAGAAGCTAGGGCCACAGAGGTTGGTGTAGCTGAAGCCTATGGAATGAGGGGAATTCAAGGTGGACAATAAGCAATAACAATCAAGGAGTTGCTCATCTTTTTTTCGAGAGCAGACTGGTATGCGTGTATTTGATGCATTGATAAGATTTTTTTTTCTCACATTCTAATCCTATTGCCATCTTAAAGTAAGACTAGAATTTTTTTCTCCATCCTCTACAGCTTACATTCCTCTATTCTACGCTTCATCGTTCTGGTATGTCTTGAAGTGTACGGTAGATATCGATCTAGAGGATTTCGTTCTGCTTCTCGTTCTTTTTTGTTGTTCAAGAGGAAAAAAATTAACATTCTCTCTACTCAGATAAATTAGCAACTATTCAAAAAATGAACTAATCGTTGAAATTTATAACAGAATTACGAATTTATGACATGAGCAATGTATTGAGAGATCTCGTCAATTTTCATCCTATGAAAGTTGAAAAATATTACGAATACTGATGAACAACTCTTTCCATCTATCTAAATAGCATCATCTGATTCTGACTACGAAAAATTCAGGCAATTGGGATGAAAACAACAGCATTGTGCAAATAGGGAGGAGTGTAGCGATGTGAATCACACACATTATTGGCTTCAAAGCGTTAATTGAGCATTTTTGGCCAAACGATCTGAAGTTTGATGGCGACAATATTTTGATTATGAGATTGAATTGCGATTATCGTGTCACTAGAGCAAGAAATCATGATTCTTCAAGAGTAACTACGATAACAATCATCTCAGAGCTGTGAATCTCAGCCAAAGCATGTGATAACGTTGAAGAAACTATCCTCAAAAAGCAGATACACTTACCGAGCGAAGGGAATTTGCAGTGGCTACAACTGGCACAGGGGTAGAAACAATGGAGGTGACTACTTGATGATGTGGGTGAGAATTGGGTGGTGATGAGGTGACGGTGATACCAGAGAGGGTTAAATGTTGTCCAATAACATTGGATTGAGATGTGGGTGAGGGTGGCATTTGAGCGGAAGGTGGTGTGGCGGGTAAACCATTGAGAGTGGGCATCAATGATGTAGGTGAGTGGAGATTAACAGAAGATGGACTCGATGGTGAACCCAATGGAGGCTGATTATGTGAATAATCATAACCATTGGAAGGTGATAGGCTTTTATCTGGTGAATTGAGGCCATTAGACGGATACGGTGGAGAAGGAATCGCACTCGCATGACTGGACAGACCATTGGCGGAATTCATCATGGCCGCTGCTGCTGCGGCAACTGATACCACATTGGGATGATGATGGTGACCGGGATGATGTCCACTACTATTACCACCACCGCCACCACCACTACCATTGCCTATGATTCGTGAACCAAATACACTATTGGGATTCACATTGGCTACTGATGCCCCTGATATACCAGAGGACATATTTAAACCACTAGCAACCAGTTTATCATAAGAACTTGAATATGGTGACATATTGGCCATACTTAGTGTATGATGATGGTGGGGAGATGAGTTAACATTTTGCATCAATGCAAAACCACCGTTATCCGGATGGTGGGGATGATGATGGGAATAATGGTGGGAAAATTTGTCCGACATGGTGGATATTGGTGGTAGAGGCTGGAGTGGAGTAAGAGTGGCATAGCTAGATGAGGGTACAAAGCCCGGTGGTGTCATACGACCATTGAGAGTTTGATAGGTTGGTTCTTGTGTTAGAACACCCCGAAAATCGGTTGTGTCTATCATGGTTCGTGCTGAATGACTGGACGATGTGGTTACCACTGAATCACGTTGATTATCATCGTCACAATCAATATCGTCCGGCACTTCAGTCTCCTCGTTCACTGGTTCTTCGTCCGATGCGGCTGTTGTGTTCGTATCATCACCGCTAATCAATACACTTCGATGATGCTGAGATGATGCTGGTACAACAACTACAACAGTTGATTCCGAATTAGGATCGACAACAGTTGACGCTAATGTATCGCTACAATTATTGATACTTGTATTTATATTATTGTTATTATTATTATTATTTGTATTACTATTAATACTATCTGGTGTGGAAATAGATTGTGTTCGTAGATCACCGGTTATGGATGCTGATGTTATCGAATCAGTACCACTTGAATGTACGGTTACCACTGATGTTACAACAGCAGCTGGTGATGTTGTCCAATCGTCTGTATCTTCACCACCGACAACAACGCTATGGACCACTTCCTCTTCTTCTACTACATCATCTACATCCTCATCGTTAATCGGCTCATCATCTTCATCATCATCACTTGCATTGAGAATATCTTCGCCGACTAATACACTTGATGGTGGAGGTACTATCTGTGTTATCGAATTGACTATCGAATTGTTGCTGTTGTTATTATTATTATTATTTATCGATACAACAACGGCAACTGCTGATGCAGAATCGACAGCAAGTAGTGATGGTGTATCGGTTGATGTTGATGTTGATGATGAATGGTTGTTGTTGTTGTTATTATTGTTACTGGTCACTTGACGAATTGACGATCGTGATGGATGAGATGAATGGTGATGATCTTCTTCAACAGTATTTACAGTGGTCAATATAGTTGATGGTGATAATGGTGTAGATAGTGTACTATTGTTGGATATACTTGTGGTGACTGGTATGGATAGTAGAGATTGTAATGGTGTTTCACTAGACGAGTCAACCGATTCGATGGAGACCACAGAGCCAACTGAATCATCTACCACGTTTGTGTCTCCCACATCGGGAACAAGATTAAGGTTTGTTTCAGACATAATTTTATCGATACCACTTTCTCTTTTTTCTCCACTCTTTTTCGCTCTCCCCCCTTTGTTATTTAGATCAACAAAAGATCGACAACCATGATCGAAGCTGGTACGCTTCGCGGAAATCAAGCGTACATATTCGACAATGTTCAGAACTGTTCTGAACTTGTACCGCCCCCAAAAGAAATGGGCGGGATCTACACACTTTTTGCCTCCATGCTACCGTAGTGACATCTGGAGCGGCTCTCTGTTTACGGGTTTGAATTTTATTTTCTGGAAAATTTTTCTATCATCAGAATCCCCAATTTTTGTATCAACAGAAAATAAAAAGGATACTTGTTATGGTCAAATATTTACATCATCCAAATGGATACTAAAAGTATCTCTCAGGATTTGTCAATTGATCTGACGAGTTGTGTCCAGTCAACTTGTCGATCACAAGTACAGCCCCTGAAAATCACTCGAATCAAGAGTGATAAATTATTTATCATCAAAATTGAAACAAGTTGTTGTTGGAATTTTCCATCTCAACCTATTTTCCCTAGAACCATAGGAGGAAGAAGGAGAAGAACCATGGTCGCCCGATCACGCCATCAATCTAGATCTAGATCTAGATCAGAAAAATCAGGACACGATCGAGGCTCATCCGTAAGAATCAAACAATCCTTCCCATCAATTCTCAAACCCCACCATCCCCATCTTTCATCTATCTATCATCCATCTGATGAAATTAGATTCATTTTTTCCACAAAACTTTCTCTTCCATCATGATGTCATGTTATTCATATGAACTTCGTTCTCAAACTTTGAACTTCCCTTCACTAGCGTCCTCTTGCGCCCTCTTGATAAACCAAACAGATGATGAAACTTCGCGCTTCTTGCTTCACTTCAATCTGCTTGGTAAACACGATAAGGTTACTTCACTCAGTCTTAATCAATCTCTTGTTTTTGTGTGTGTTTAATTGTTTTAATATTGTTTCGTAGAGACGTGAATCAGCATCCAAAAATTCTAAAATCATGTTTGAAGCTCGTATGGTTCGTGGTTATGTATTGAAAAAAATTCTTGATGCCATCAAGGATCTGGTCAATGAGGCATCTTGGGATTGCTCGGCCTCTGGCATGTCACTACAAGCTATGGACACATCTCATGTGAGCTTGGTTGCCGTTCAATTGAAAGCTGATGGCTTTGATCGCTATCGATGTGATCGTAATTTAACGTTGGGCATGAATTTGACCAAGTAAGTGGTTGACAATTTGTGACACATTGGCACAATGACAATCCTTTTTGACCTATGAGAAACGGAAGCCTTTTGTTAGCTTCCCTTTTTTTTGGCGGTCTTCACTTGCGCCGGTCACATTATGCCGCTTCTTGGAGGTTTAATTTCTTTGTTCTCCTTTATTTAGTTTGGCGCAAATAATCAAGTCTGCAGGCAATGATGATATTATCACTGTCAAGGCATCTGATGAAGCTGATAAGATTACTCTCATTTTTGAGCCCAAAAAAGATTCCGAAACATGGGAATATGAGTTGAAATTGATGAACCTTGATTCCGAATATCTTGGTATTCCGGTAAGTGAGAGACTGATTTAAGCGGGAAATGCAGCTTGTCATCTTGGACAAAGTTTTAATGTTTTGCGTTTATTTCTCTCAGGAAACCTCGTATTCTGTTAAGATAACATTGCCTGCTACCAAATTTCAACGTATTTGTCGTGATCTATCAGGAGTTGGTGATGCTATGACTATTGCTTGCACCAAAGATGGTGTTCGATTCTCTAGTAAAGGTGATCTTGGCTCTGGTAGTGTTAAAGTTAGTCAAACTGCATCTGCTGATAAACCTGAAGAATCAGTGACCATCAAGATTGAAGAGCCAATTGTACTGACGTTCGCTGTTAAATATCTCAATCACTTTGCTAAGGCCACTCCACTAGCGAATCAAGTCACTCTCTCACTTTCCAAGGACGTTCCATTAGGTAAGATATGCAAAATTCAAATTCAAATTGTTTCAATGTACTGATGTAATCTTTATTTTTTCTCACTCTTTCCTTTTCGCTAGCTGTTGAATACCTCATCATTGGTGATGACGAGGAAGAAATTGGCTACATCCGTTACTATTTGGCACCCAAACTCGAAGAAGGAGACGAATAATGTCAACCTCGAACATTTCAATTGCCATAACAATATCAATATCAATTGAGTCTTACGTCTTACTTTTTATTTCCAATAAACATCCGTCCAATTTGAATGATTAAGACTAGAGCTTCCCCTTAGGATTTCAATCAATAATCATGATCGACAGAATCTCATGTGCCCTTAGTCTGATCACTACACTGATCATTACATAAAGTTGGAATGAATAGACTTTGAATTATTCTCTAATTATTTGAGTGTTTGTGATAGAGGCTAGATATTAGCAATAAGTGGAATAGAACAAAAATAATTATCAACGACAAATATTCACAGGATGGAATTAAGACATCAGCGGATGAAATTAACGAAGGTAAATCAAGCTCAAGCGATGAAACATGGGTTAAGATTGGGAAACATTATTGGCGAATGAGATGGCATGTATAACGAGATATGCAATATGCGCAGAGAGAAATAGAGAGAGAGAAAATTGTAAAATTTGATGACCTTCGACTCATACAACACTTATTGCTTAAACCAGGACAAAGCCACGATCGGTCAATGATTCACGAAGTTGATTGTAGAGTTCAATTTGATGCTCAGGTGCAAGTGAGATGGCCATTTGTAGAACTGACTGAAGATTGGGAGCAGCTATGAAACTGGCAATGTAAACATTAACAAAGGTAGCCATCAAAAATTGGCAGTCAAAACGATCCATAATACCCCCATGACCTGGTATGACATCACCAAAGTCTTTGATTTTAAATGCTCTCTTAAAGCCACTGGCAAAGAAGCCACCGAATGGTCCAATGATAGAGCTGAATAACGATAACGATAAGGAGTGTAGGACGAATGGATACATTTTGACCGTCGGAGGCATTCCAATCTGTAATTCATTAATTTACATAATCGTTAAGTGAGTCCAATAGAGACACAGAAATAGTTGGGGACAGGAAACAGGTTCTAACACACAGGTGATAATCTTTTTCTTTTCAGCTACTCACAACTTTCAGTATGGTGGCAAGCTTGCTTGGCAAGTCATAATCTTGCAGTTGGAAAAGAGGAGAGGGAGAACAGCTGAGAACAGTCTTCTCGAGATCATGAGAATATCTTATGGGACAAACAAAGTATTCATATTGGCACAATAAATGCGAAAACTGGATGGAGAGAGAGAAAGAGAGATGAAAGATAAAAAAATTCGTATTAATTTGTGATGCAATCGCTTTGTTTGCTCTTTAAACTCACGCAAAGACCGAGAAACACGGTTGCAATACCACCACCAATGAAACCTTCCCAAGTTTTCTTGGGAGATAACTTGATTAGTGGGGTCCGACCGAAAAAGAAGCCGAACAAGTATGCCATAACATCATTGCAGATTATCATGGAAACGGGCACGATAAACCATATTAGCCCTTCAAACATATTGGATATGATGAAATATGATTGAGTGACAACAATCAATAGAGTCACATGCGTCCACGCAAACTAGAGAGAGAGGGAAGAAGAAAACAAAGATAGGTGAAATATTAACTCCAATTAACTTCCATGGCAGGTGAGATAGATGGATATCATAAATTGAGCCTATTCATTGCTTACCAGTGAAAATTGTCTGATGTAATATCGCTTTTTCAAGCTTAGAACGAACCAGATGAATCCAGTTATATACAAACAGAAAGAGATGAACTTGTGGAAGGTGACTAGCAATGCTAAAAAGTTCTGAAAAACGGAATTGAAAAAAGAATCAATCAATAACCAGAGCCAATGATTTGTGCTATCAATGATCTTTCTCTTTTTTTTCTCTCTCTCTCTCGTTGAATATAATGCCACCCGTATGTGTATGCTTATTGATGCTTACAGGTTTTTGTAAAACGACACTGAAGAAGTGAATGAAATTGGGACCGAAGAGGAAATAGTTTGACGTCAAAAGAAAATACCAGGATAAGGATCGAAACCATAAAAGTCCATGGACCCGGTATACAGCATAGCCGATATCGATAATCTCTTGGAAACATTTGACTTGCACAAGAAGAGTCTGGTGAGAAAAAAAGTGGTTCAAAATGATGAAGCATGAATAAGTGGATGATATATTTTTTTTTCTCTCTCACTACTTTCATTGACAAGAGAAAGTAATGATGATCATTTCATTGGTGAAGAAGAGCAGTTGCATTCTTACAAATGCATGCTCATGTGAGACTGTCAGCGCATAGCCTTGCACTTCGCAGAACGAGCAAGCAAAATTTTCAACATCTGATAGTGATAAATAAATTTTCTGATGCAGGAATGATTAATCTGGGAGAGAGAAAAAAAAGTACTCACAACACAGATGAGAGCAAGTGGTCCAAGATAGATGATCAAACAGAATCCTGCGACCATAACAAATGAGAATATGCTTCGAATGATGTAATTACGCCATTTTGCAGGAAAATAAGACAATGCCCGATCGATTGCTTGATTCGTTTTCTCCGAAGATTTGGCCAAAGTTTTCAAATAGTTATCTCTTCGAATCAGCTCTTCCACTATTTTCTCTTCACCCTCTGAATCAACACCACCGGCATCCAGAGGACTCTTGGAATCATTCTGGAGGAGACCCGAAAGAAAGAAAAAATGAATACCAAGAATAAAATGCCAAGCCAAAACGAACAAAAAGAATCTCATCAAATATCGATAGACACACACAATTTCTCCAGTGGAAGAAAAAAATCATCCCGTATATCATCCTCACACACTTACCTTATCATCGTCTTCGTCACCTCTTTCCTTGGGAATCCGTTGACGTATTTCCGATGACATCTTGACACCCCAATTAAACACCCAAACAAATAAATAAATTCGATTAACTTCACTTAATTGCACATTATTCGAGACATCGAGAAACTCTCTCTCTCTTTTCACTCTCAGCTCAAAGGAAAATATGAACCTTACAGATTTTTATGGATTCCTTACAAAAACATCAACAGAATAGTGATGGCGCCACTGGACCACTGGGCTACTAGTGGCATCTATTGGGATTTTTTATAACTAAAATCGTACTCAGTTGTCATGACAATTGTGTCAATCGTATCAACTTTATTTTAATAATCGATTTTTTGATTTTCATCATGATTTGTGAATAACACGTTATCGTGCAATTTTTGAACTGGCTTGTGAAGTGAATTTTGATCAATTGGAAAATTTTGGTGAGAACAATTTTCTCGATGAGTAATGAAATTTTTGTTTAACATTTTTTAACGAACGAAACTTTTCTCAATGGAGAATGTAGGTAGTAATAAAAATAATTATTTATTGGTTCATTAAATTATTTACAAAAACTATATGAAGGAAAAAAATTTTTTTTCTCACAATTTATCGAACATATTTTTTCAAGCTCTTTCTCTTTCGCTTAGGAAGAGTCCACAAAAAATTGAGGTGCATCAATTTTCTTTCCATGTTAGCATTCTTTCACTTCATCACATTGAGCTGATCAGCTAGCCTCATCTTGGAGTTATTTTATCCATCTTTTTACCAGCAAAAGATGGTGAAGATTGTGATGGAATGGCAGATGATAGTATTGGTGGTGGCAGTGTTTGGGGAGATGATGATGATGAAGCTACCGTGATTAGGGGATCAGTGGCTAATGGAATTTGATCAGGAATCATAGCAGAAGAAATGGTTGGCATCATTTTTTCTGATACCGTTATACTTTCTGTTGGCGGACTTTCCATCACCAACGATTCTGCTGTTTCTCCATTCGCTTCCGCTGCAGCAAGATTTGCTCTCTCATAGCTTGCCTTATTAATTGCAGCCACCATTTCATCAGTTAATGATATCTCTCGATTCCGATCACTTGTCCTCTTCGACGGTCCGAATCTCCATCTTGACCCGGAACCACGACCTGGATGCTGGTGCCTCTGATGACTGGTGGTCACTTTATTGAAAGACATGAGAGAAGTCAAATCTTGAGGAATTCGACGAAGAATATTCATTGGACTGTATTTTCGACCTCTTTGTTTTCTACGCTCTTGGCTTCGAGTATACAAGTGAGGTTGATATGATGGATATAAATTTTGATCACTTTGGAAATGAATTGTTTCCGGAATAGCCGCTGCCGCGGTGATCATTTTGGGTCTCAAATCAGCACTCGCAATCATTGGACCTGTGAGTGATGATGTTTCCGAAAATATTGTTCCCATATTGTTCAAGTTGTACATTAGTTGATTGTATTGGGTCATTGTGATCGGCTCAATTGGTTCGTCCAGAGACATGCTTGCCGCACGATTATATTGACTTATTTGACTTAAATCTTTCAACCGTATTGTTGATGGTGGCGAATTTTGATATCCACTTGTTCGTAGAACAGCAACAGGCTTTATTGGATATGAGATGATATTGGATCCCAGTAAATACGATGGTGAATGTGAAAGTTCTGGAGCCAGATAATTGACAACGATCTCTTCTACCCGCTTCGCTTGAAGCATGTCTGATGGATGTTTCACGATCGGATGGCTTCCAGGATGAGAAAGATGATGTTTGATCGAATCAATGGTCAACATAGTTCGTGGAGCAGCATTGCCATTACGATGATGTCTATTGATATGGCGATGATGATGATGATGATGACGACTATTATCATTCGATGGCATTAGAAGTTGACCACCAATCATGGACATTGGTGTTGATTCATCCAATATCTGTTGAACCACTAGTCGCCTCAACAGTTCATCCACACTTTTCGGTGGATTAACCATAAGTGCTGGATGATCTTCATAAATACTCTCGATATTGTCCAGCTCTTGAAGATGGAGACCAATCTCATTGGCATTTGATGCTGATGCTTTGATATCACGACGAGTACGCTTACTTCTACTTCTCAATGTGGCCAATTTTTGTTCAAAAAAATCTTTCGCAGCATCATCACCTTCAACTTTCTCATCAATATTGATCACCTCATCGGATGGTATTCGAATTCTTTTGACACCATCAATTTTCTCACCACCATTCAGAACCAATGATTTTTCCTTACGATCTTGTGTACTCTGATCAGCACCACCTCCATCAACGTCTGGGAGCTCAATTGGTTTGGGACCTTTCCGATTGGACATACTTTTATCATCAACAGGAGTAAAATATCGTCCACTAGTACCACCTGTTCGAGCACCGAAAGGTAATAGGAAAAGTTTGGTGGTTGTGGTGGACAACGATGGTGCTGGAGTGACCAGTGGAGTCAAAAATCTGGGTATCGGTCGAGGTGATGGATGGTGGGTGGTGGGTGGCGATGGTGTCAATCTTGGTCTGGCGGTGGTGACAATACGACGAGGTGTGTAAACTGGTGCTGGACTTGGAGGAGTTCGAATGGTTGGCTTAGGCACTGGAGGAGGCATGTGGACCTTATGATTGTGGACTATTCTAGGTTTTGGTGTGACTGAATTTTGGAGTCTGGGAAAATTATCGAAATCATGTGTTTTGAGGAAATGATTTTTTTCATGCTGATTTTTGGAAAAATCATACTTCTTATCATTCATCTCTAGCCTTTCAATATTGTGGTGTTTTATTTCTTTCGATGGAATATGTGAAACATCCGGCTCAATCGGCTTAAGAACTAATTTGGGTGACTCTGATTTGGGAAGACTGCTTTTGGAAGTGATTTCATTTATCTCTTCCTCTTCTTCATCATCTTTCTCTTTGTCTTTGGTATCATCATAATCTTCATCGTCTTTGTCTTCCAGTGAAAGCTCATCATTGATTTCAAAGGCTTTGTCCAACTTTTCTGAGCCATCCTTTCTTTCACTCTTTTCATCGTTCGACGATGCTAAAGATTCTCTTATCTCCGGAATATCTGGCAAGTCAGAAACCACAATCATGTCCTTATCCTCCGTTTCACCAGCATCCTCAAGAATACTAGTATCAGTTGTATCTAGACCAGGAATTTTCAGCTTTTCATAAATCTTGAAACCCTGTTGAGAGGGAGAGAGAAGATTAAATCCTCCATCATGTGCATTGGATTATCTATAGGAATTGAAATTGAAAGATTCGCAATTTATTTCTACAAAATTCTAAGAATAGGAGGCGGAAGAGACGGAAATTTGCAAATTATATCTCATGAGATTGAATAAAATAGCAAGGAAACGAATGAATGAAAAAAAGAAGAGAAACTAATACAGAGATGTAGATTCATCTTATTTTAGCTATAGCAATCATGAAGCTATCATCATTATGAGTCTATGATACTTTGAACTTTTCTTAGTTTCGATGAATCTTCTCTTCATTACCTATAATGAGTTCCATGGAAGAAAAAATATAGCATCTCAAGAGGTTAATTCGAAATGGAGAATCTCTCCAAAAATCAAGTGAGAGTGAGAGAGAGAGAGAGAGAGAGAGAGAGAGAGAGAGAGAGAGAGAGAGAGAGAGAGGCACTCAAGAAAGTTCACATCACTTCCTCTGAAACTTATACCCTGAAGCACTCACGATTCATGATGAGTTTCAATTTTTTGGTCCATGAAATACAGAATCATCGAGTTTGCTCTCTCTCTCTCCCTTCAGCTTCTATTCACCATTGACTCGAAAGGGATTCCTTTTATTCCATCATCATGAGAACAGATTACATATCGATTGATCAATAGTCCAAGGACAAATCTGGATAAATGTCGCAATATATTATCAGCCTTTTTTTGGCTACTTTCAGAGTCTACCATAGATGATGGAGATAACTTTCCCTTCTCTATACACAGATCAACACTGTGTACAGTCTTGTAAATCAGGCAAGCTCATGGTGACTGACCACTCTTCAAGAACACTTCAATACACCTTATACACTTTGACCAGCTACAGAATAGATGGCAACCGAATGCCTCCGGATGAGATGAAGATCCTTGAACTAAAAAGAAGAGTAGAAAAGAACTGGAAAAGACATGATAAATTGAATGGACTACTTTCTATTCGATTTCATATAAATCACTCTCTCTCTCAGTTTGATGACTCTATCGATGGTCCACATTTCTTCCAACTTATTCAGATGAAGAGAGGCAATCTTCATCCATTTTCCAATCTTCAGAATTTTATTTGAAATTGAAATCGAATTCATCTGGAATTATTTGAGCAACAAACTGTGTTTAAGAGTCAAGATTGACAAAATTGACTGTCCATGACAGCAGACCTTGAACACGTAATACAATTCAAATGGATACAATTTGTGACATATCCTGAAAAACTTTCATCCTTTTTCATCCTTTTGTGAGAGAATTGAGATGATTTCCATTTGGAATCAAAGTTGAGAGACAATCAGAAAGTTTCTCCTCATGTCGAGTTGAAGCTCCAATTTTTCGAATTTTCCCAAATTAAGCTTCAAATCACCAACATTTTATAGACATTAGCTTCAGGGTATACAGAGTGATGCATGCTTTCTCTTCGTAAAATTGAACATTACTACATGTGCAAAACTTTCATCTTTCCATTTCAAGGATTTATCTATCTGAGCTCTCCAGAGAATTTTCACTCATTTTTGATCTAGATTTCGAGAACTTTTATCGCTTGAACAAGAGAGAAAATACTTCAACTCAAGGTATAAGAACCACAATAAACAAATCAAGTTTCCAGTTTTCATGACATATAGACACACATTGAGCAATATAAAGCAATAAAATGCTACCGAGAATAACACTATGACCCAGAAAAACAATAGATTTTTGGAGGATAAAATTGGATCTTATGATAGGATTGAATGAATTTTCTATTGATTCATGAGCCTCAAGAGACATCAGATGTAAGATGCTCGAGAGTAAACATTGAAAATTTTATCCTTGAAATCAAATAGACCAGTAAGGCAAGATATTAACTCTACATCATGTGTGAAGATTATCGTTTTTTTGCAGTAAAATTCCGAAAATTTTTATAGAGGATGGGCGAAAAAGATAAAATAGAGAAGATTTTAATTCATTTCGGAAGCTGTAAAACTTTTTGATGGTTCAAAGGACAATAAAGAAACTTCGACTGGCAAAAAAATCAGAACGACAGAAATAATAAATATCCAAATCTGTTCAAATGACCATGAATTAAAGTTTGACATCAATAAGCAGATATCGTCCTCTCTTCTTCAAACTGATGTTCGGTAGAGGAAAAATGATAATAACGGGAAATACTGAGAGAGAGACAAATAATCGGTCAATTTCATTTCTTGATACTGAATCAAGATCAGAATAGAAAATGGAAACTTTTTATTCATTCGTTCGCTTTATGTGCCTCTATTCATCTTTTTACATGTGTTCATTGTGATATAAAATCTGTTGGCTCAATCATATTCATTGAACAAGCGTTAAAAATAGCTACTTGCTGAAATCATTCCCTCACTACACTCCATTTCATCATGAACTCAGAAGAAAGCAAGAGAAAGGATGAGTATTCAGATGGGCATTGAATGTCCACTTGATGCTCTCTCTCTCTCTCTCTCTCTCTCTCTCTCTCTCTCTCTCTCTCTCTCTCTCTCTCTCACTCTCTTTCAATAGGAAAGATAGTCGAAAGAGAATGTTTGATCTGTCGATCGAATGAATTCATGAGACTGGACAATAGTCAGATCAAGTTCACTTGGCTATTGAATACATTGAGAAAGTGAGCTGATTGGTATTACGTTTGTGTATAAAAAGTAGTTGTCTGATCACTTGATTCATTCAAGTTCGAGTTCTCTTTCTAGTCCATCAGTTGGGTAATCATCGTCCCTAAAATCCGCATCCTTTTTGTCACTCTCTCTCTCTCTCATTGCTACATCTTCCCTTTTGGAATGCTCATCTCTCTCTCTCTTCCTTCATTCGCTTTCAGTTTGCACATGCTGAGCATATCTCTCTAAAGCAATTTCGATCTCTACTGAACGATCGATCAATCGAAATGTATTTGTTCATTTGATGAGAGAGCAAATCAAAATTTACTTTCAATCGAAAAGAAAACTTTCGATAGTAAACAATGAAAGACAGGATGTTGGGACAATTTTCTCACTTCTTTTTCTCACCATACTAACAATACGTGTGTGTGTCTGTATGACCCCATCTTGATGGCACTGAATACATCATGAATGGTGAAAGATGATCAAATATGATTAAGCATAGATATTTTTATCCTTTCCATCAACTTTAAGTTCTACAAGAATGACCATCACATTCCATGGTCATTCAATAGGTATCGGAATGTTGCACACTCAACACATGTCCCAAGAGTACGAATTTGTATCAAATGAATTTGATTGAGAACTGGTCAGCTTCTCTCTTCGTTGATAAGAATCAAGGTTTCCAATACTGATGCTGAATCATGGGAAATATAGGACGTAAGTCTCTTGAATCGGAAATTGAAATCAGCCATCACGTTGACTCATTAATCCACACATACACACACAGCCAAGGACGTTATTCTTGCTCAAGAAAAATCTGTATTCATGCAACTTCTTCTCTTTGGCCCATCGATCTTGAGGCAATTCTCTCTCTCTCTCTCTCTCTGTATTCCTTTCTCTGAGCTGGGTATATCTATTATGGGTGTATACACATTGGCAAAAAGTGCTGCATAAGTAAGAGGATTCATTAGAAATCTGATTTGGCTCTTCATCGAATGCAAGAGAGGATGGAATATCTTGTGTGTATTTGGGTAAAATGAATCAGTGATCATGAATCTTCTTTTTCTTCCACAAAGGATATGTACTTAGAGAAGACTATTTTCTTTCATAATATAGACATCATGCAGGTAGTTTGTCCCATACTTGTGTTCCTCATCATTTGAATTTGTTTCTCTGCACGGTGCAACATCTCACAAAAAAGTTCAAATTCTATTCAATCCTGAGTTTTTGAAATTTGAACTATCACAAAGAAGATAACTAATTCCAAAAGATTTAAAAATTTCCTAACAATCAGTGTACCTTTGCTGAGTCTTTTTCTAATTTTCATAATCCGACTCAATTTTGGTTCAGAAGTATAATTCGTTAAAGCATGAACATAAGAGAGAGAGAAAGAGTGAAAGGACATAAAAAAGCTTCTCAATGATATATTTATCTGTTGAAAACATTCATGGGAATTTTTTTCCAATCATCTAATCATTTTCTTGTCCTCACAAGATTTGATGAGGAATCTAATCAATCCATATAGTATCATGCTATACTTTCCATTTCAAATGGTCTTCATTGAGGAGGAAAAAACTCCTACATGCTAGTTTATTTTGGTTCTATCAACCAACCAATTTTTCACCTTTTTGAACCAAAGTATACCGAGAATTCCCCTACAAAATATTTTCTATCCATTCAGTTTGAGAATCATTTGAAATAAAAAATTGAAATAAATCGGAGATACCCAAAATAAACCAATTTGATGGTGGAAAAAAAAGAAATAAAGTCTTCAAAAATTTGAAAACCGCGAAAATTGGCTGGAAAAACTGCATCAAATTGGAAAAGGCTGAACGGGATATCCTGATACATACTATCTACAAGTTGAATGATTCATCATGATTGACGCTATGATATTGAACTGAAAAACAAAGATTCTGACGATCAAATATCAATAAGCATAACTGGCCGATTTTTTGGCCCATCAAATATAATTGGATATATTTCAAATGATCCCTGAAAATGATAGATTCCAGTATATTTTTTGACAAATAATGAGTGTGTTTATCGGGAAAAACTTCGATAAGTGTATAATTCAGATTATTTGAACTTCCTTTGTAGAAAAAAAGTAGTAAATAACAATCAAATGTGAAGTATGATAGCAACAATCATCAGATGGTATTCTTTAAACTTCCCCCTACATCTTCCCACAAGCCTCCTTCGGAAATCGAAAATTTTGGTGTGATCAAATCGGTAAATTTGAAGAATCGAGATGATGATCAATCGAAAAGAAGACGAAAGTGATGATGATCACAATCAACACTAAAAGAAATTGACAGGCTAACTAGCAATTTTCTGTATCCATCATTGGAACTCGGAAAAATGCCAATAGTATCGAACATTTGAGAAATAGATGTGAATCGAAAGTTTAATTGAAACTTCTTTCCACTCAAGCTTCTCGATCTCCACTCATGATACGGTAGTTGATGGCAAGTGTGGTAGATGAAACGTGATCGGATTGTAATTTTGGAGACATCAAGATCAGAAGAAGAAAATCGGCAGAATAGGTATTGGATTGAGAGAGAGTGAACTTGAAAAAGAGTGAAAATTCGTTTATCCATCTCGTCAAGAGGACACTTCATCAACACTTTTTGGACTCCAATTTATATCCACTTTCGCTACAATTTTGATAGATGCCAAGAGGGACTCATCAAGCACACACATATACATCAATTGCATGAAAATTGGACAAAAGTCTCTATTTTGTTGATTCTTTCAATTATCATTATGGGTGTTGGGAAGAAAAAAATGCAAGAGACTATATCATTTGGTACCAAATGAGACTCGTGATACCCAGAATAAATAGGTCAACTTGATTAATCCGATTAGTGTACAGGAAAAAAACTGATCACATAGAAGAAGAAGAAGAAGAGAGAGAGGAAAAGAGAAAGAGATGGAACACTTTCATCTCTCTCTCTCTCTCTCTCTCTCTCTCTCTCTCTCTCTCTCTCTCTCAATCGGATTCCAGCAACATTAATAAAATCGATTCTGTTCAGGGAATATACAACAGTTATGTATATGCTGCATGAAACTTTGCTTACTTTGAAGCTTAATGGTACTGGTGAATGTCACACGTGTAACATATCTACTTTTATTCCCATACGCTCATGGAAGATGGGATAAATGAAAATACCCAAGATATCCATTAATCTCGGTTATATTTCTCTCAGATACGTGTACTATTGGGAATATGAGAAGAACTGGATGATGGAGAAAAGGATTCAATAATCTTTTATATATATATCTGTAACTGTAACTGTAGATCAAAATATTTCCATTGAGATAGTGTCTACACTGGATATCGGTTTGTACAGTGTATTTTGACAGTTTTTTATGTTCTCACAATTTTCTCCCGAGACTATGCACCAAATCACTCAGGTGCTCCAACTTAATCAACCATCTGATTTTGATCATGAAGTATAAATAGATGGCATCAATTTTTTACTTCACTTGATCATCATCACCATGTAACAGCTTTAACTCATTGATTTTGTTATCTTAAGAATTTATATTTCTCTCTATATCTCTTCCTTTCTTCATCCACTTCTAATTGCCATAAGATGCATGAATTTTCAAGCTGATGAACACCATTGTTTCTAGGGCAATGAGTCAATTGGTTCACATGATTGATCAATTCGATTTGACTTCTAGTTGATGAAATTCTTTCTCTACATGATTCATGAGCACAAGAGAGAGAGAGAGAGAGAGAGAGAGAGAGAGAGAGAGAGAGAGAGAGGATGCTGCAATAGTTATCATAGTAAAACCTTAGGATGAAGAAGCAAATCAACCTCTTTTTGTCTTCTGTGTATGTAAGAAAGTGGATCATTTCCGTAAGTTAAGGAAATTACTGTTGAAGGTAGGTCTCTTTATTTTACTCTTTCTCTCTATCTCTCTTTCTTTCTCTTTCTTTCACCATGAATTTCCCAGAGGATAAATCGAAATCTACCTTCAGATACACATACACTTACACATTCACCTAATCACTGTGTATGACGCAAATCTTGACAATCTCAGGCTGAACTCTATGATTCTGTTTTGGTTTCGCATTCATTCAGATCCAGTTAATGATTGTGATCTCGATCGGTAGCCGAGTTGGTGGTCATAGCCGGTGTTGTCATAATTAAGGTACTGTTGAGAAGATTTCGAAAGCTGATTGAGCATACATAAAAAGCAAAACATCTCTCAGACAGAGTTCGAGATGATCAATCCTTGGAATGGTTCATTGCATTCGTCGTCTGGGGAACAATCAAATGATTAGAACGCAAATCACTTGAATCAATCGAAATAAAGGTATTGTACAGTCGTAAACAGTTAGCTGTCAAGATGAAAATTGTTCCATCAGTTACATGTATGTTACTGATGCAGTTCAAATCAGTGTATGAGTTGGATTTTTTTTTCTCGAATATCACATCTCACTTGACATGCAAATGTTGAGAACATCGCAAAAAAAAGATGAGAAAAAGCAGAGAGAGAGAAAGCAAAGTAGTTGATAAAAAGGAAGGAAATCAAATGAGTAGCTAAATAATTAGATAAAAAGATGATGATGAATCGAACTTGATTCAAGTTACTATTGTATTCATCTCATTATTTGCATCTTTTAGGATGTGTGCATATGGAATTAAAGGGGAAAGAGAGCGAGAAAAGAATACAAAAGGAAGACTTTAGGCTTGCGGAATTCGATTATACATGTGTCTTGGGAAAAAGTGAATCTCATGGAAGAAGCAAAAAAGTGATGTGTTAAAATATTTACCTCTTGTAGTAGTTTGAAAAAATTTTCATCTTTACTGCTCTCCTTTACTGATGATTCATCATCACCATCATCTGTTTTGGATGAGGATGCTGTATTTTTGTTGTTACCATTGTCTTCCTTGGTAAGATCTATCTCCAAAGCTGATTCTGCCAAGCCAACACAGAAAGCGATCAAGCATCCAATTATGAGAATTATGAGCGCCATTTGCTGTGATTAATGTTAGAAAATAAAGATGAACGTGATTAATTCCACTCCACATGGATACCTGATGTTTCTCTGAGATTTGTAGGGGAAACAATTTTTTTCAGATTCAATCACGAAGTAGATTTAACAAAATTTTCATCATCTCATGCCTGTATGCCATCATTTCACATGATGTGGAAGTTCCTCTCTCATCCCATATCACTCAGAATTTTCTTTCCATGGAAAAGTCTACAACGAAATAAGAAAAATTTTTTCTGCTATGTTTCAATGTCTGGTGAAAGTTGATGCTCTGCGTCAGCAAATAGAAACAGTTTGGAAAAACAATTGGATTCCCTTCTTCTCTGTCTTTCCCATGTCTTCTCCATGTGTATCCATGATGCTGATTCCCACCATAGCACTTCTCATATCATTCTCTTTTTCACCTTCTCATCAATCACAATCATCATTCTCAGTAGTAGCAGTGGCATCCCATTTTCTCATCAAACAAAAGATGCCCAACCAATGATCAACTTTGATTCTGATATTATTTTGCCGATTTTTCTCTACTTATCAATATCACCATGATCAGCAGCAAACAATTGGTTGGTCATGAAAATTCCCAGAGGAAATGAGACACGGAGAAAGAGGAAAGGGATTAAGGGTACTGTATAAGATTCTTTCCTATCAGCACTCGAAAATTGTTGTGGATAGAGTATGAGTAAATAGACAAGAATATTGGACAATTTGGGCTATAAGATGTGTGTGTGTGTGTGTGTGTGTATATGTGTCTTATCAATGGGATGAGAGAAAAAGATGGATGAGAGAGTGAATAGACAAAAGTAAGATGGAAAGATAAATGCAATCGCCATACTCTTGAGAATCTGGGTTTTCGAAAGTAGTAGAAAAAGAAAGAAAGAGAGAGACTCTTATTTTCACTCTCTTTTTAGGATAGAGAGAGAAAGAAAGAGATATCTTTCGGAAAGAAGATGAGAAGTAGAAATAAAAAGATACACAAACAAATTCGCTATCTAACAAGCATCATCTCAAGTGTGAAATGAAAACGAATCTCGTTCTTTTTTCCATCTCACGCTTGGATCGTTTTCTCGGCACAATTTGACATTCAATTCAGTTCATGTTCATGTAACAACTCTGAATCGATAAACTATACACATACATACACATTTACACACACACACATATTCTCATATAGCCTTGCATCAAACTTCCAATGTAATTTCGATACACTGAGCATCTCGAATCATCCTTCCACTGGATCATGCATGAGAATGATAATGATGAAAAATCTAGTAGAGAGAGAGAAAATGAAATTCACAGCACTGTTACCACATCTCATTTGAATATATCGAGAGAAAACTATTTCCAGATTCACTTTCGATGTCCTACTTTATGAACAGCCAATACCAAAATTTGCCGCCAAAATACTGTTAGTTTCATATATATTTTGACAAAGTTCAGATTATCTTTCATCATCATTTCTAACAATTTTTTCTTCCTCCTCTCATTGTGCACACTACTGATTATCATGTCTATGTGTGAGTGAGTATGTATTTGCATACTAATTAGAATTTTTCATCCTCAGGAAAACACAGTAATACATTATGTGTCTGATGTGAGTATGTGTGTGTGCGTGAGTGTTTGTGTATTTGCTTAATTTTTGTTTCAAGGCTTTCCAATATGGATCAATGTTGACCTGAATACATTTTATTCACCGGAAAAGATAGAGAAAAATGTTAGATTTTTCGTTCTCGTCGTTGTCTCTTTTTTTTGTTCCGGAATACCCTCTAAGCTCAAATTGTCCTCTCTAATATGCAATGGAAAGTACTGATAAAGTCGAAACACAATATACACAAGGAATAATGGGAATAGAAGAGTGGTGAAGATAATCAGAAAATGGAAAGGAAAGGATTTCTCATCCATGAATGTCTAGTTTTGAGGGTTTTATCATAGACTAGAAAGATGAGACTGAAGAGAAAGAGAGAGGAAGAGAGACGTAAGCCATCAAAAAAGCTGGATAAAAGATGCTGTGAGAATGATTTTTTCGTTCCTCTTTCTCTTTTCATAAAACACACACAGCATTCCGAATGGAAGGTGGTTTGTTTATTTGTCTATGATTCAACGTTGAATACGTAAGCCTTACACACACTTCTTCAAACGAGTCATTCAGCATCCATAGAACATTCTCATCACATAGGTGAGTATGTGTAAGAGAGAGAGAGAGAGAGAGACGTCTGATGCATGCTCGCTTGTGTATCAGATGTACTTCGATCGATATTATTGATTTTGCAGAACGATATTCTCACTCTAGGGTTAAAAGTTTGAAAATGTGCAATAAAACGAAAATTGATAAAAATTGGTTGTGAAGAGAGTGGAAAGAATTGTATCTCAGGTATGTGTGAGGATGTGGGTATAAAAATGTTACCTTGTTGGATGAATGTAATCCATGGAGAGTGTCTCTGGATGAGATCAACATTTTTTATTTCACTTACAAAAATAGGACACCTCACAAATACATGTACACATACACAGGAAAGTTTGGATGAATGAAAATAGTTCTTTGTGTGTATACTTGATGTAAGAAGAAAATATTGCTGATGGCAAGGTTACAGTTGTAGATTGGATGATGGTTTGAGAAGATGAGATGGAAGTGAAAATATGATCAATATTCAAATTGAATTTGTGTTTATATAAGCTCAATTGGTTAGTATACCCTCTAGTACTGGTGAGAATTTTCCTATTTTCAAATAATAAGAAGATGTATCAAGTCAAATTTCAGTCCTCTCTGTGGTCACTTATCAGATTATTTGTCGATTCGATTGCCAAATTTTTTCTCACCACTGTCCATCACTTGGTGATAAAACATTCATAGAATCATATATCATGATGAAACGCAATCTTATATCACTCGAATTTGATGAAAATTGATCAATACCCACACAAACGAAATACACACTTTCCAACGAAACGGCTCACAATTGATCATCTATCACCACAACTTGTATAAACTTTTTCTTAATTCGCTTCTTTATTTTCAACTTTATTTTGCCTCCCACAACTGCTCTCTCTCTCTCTCTCTCTCTCTCTCTTTCTCTCTCTCTCTCTCTTTCTTTCTTATTGATCATCCTCCCCTTTCTCCTCATCACAATACAACGTCCGATACAAGTTCCACTCACTCTCTCTCTCTTCCACTTTTCTTCTTTTCTCTTTCTCTTCTCTTTCTCTTTCTCATCCACCTTCTCCTCCCACTCAACACATAAACACACACACACACAACATCTCAAGTTTTTTCATCATGCTTACTTTTTTTGACTTCTTCTTTTTTCTTCTTTTTCTCATATTTCAGGCTCACTTTCATCACTTGAGACTATAATCTGAATTTTTCTGCGAATTCTTCCCACAACTTATCATATTTGATGGAAAACTTGAGAAAAGTCAAAGTACACTAATATTGCATAATCTTTTTTCTTGATCAAAATAATTGAGAACATGAATCTCAAATGCTCTATGGTAACCAGGGAAGCATCATTATTATTCTCATGGAATCAAAATTCAATCAAGATTCTCATATACTTCACCATATCAGCTCAGCGAATACTGAAGAACTCTAAATCTCTTAACATGTCTGGCAAACTTCGAATCGTCAAATCTTGTGCTCATTCAAATTTTATCATAGAAACCTCATTCATCTAATTCTTCAGATTCCTACCTTTGCTTATTTCAGCATCATAGTGATGAGGTTGTTACACCTCATGGTTGATACTAAAGTATGAAGAAAGAAAGAAAGAAAGAAAGAGAGAGAGAGAGAGGGAGAGAGAGAGAGAGAGAGAGAGAGAGAGAGAGAGAGAGAGAGAGAGAGAGTATCCGAACAAATGCTCATGGTGAAGTGAGGAAGCCAATCTTCCAGATGTCTCAGAACAAATACTGATTTATATATATAGCTTACACCTACATCAGCGTAGAGGCTCAGATAAAGAGAAGTATTCTGGAAAGTGGAATGATTCTTTGTCGGTAGCATTTGGCAATCTTGTTAGCGAAAGAAAAATGCTATGTACTTGTATTGTGAAGATTGGTCAACGGTGAAAGTATGGACAAGATTGAAAATGAAAACTATCCGTAAATCAGGGGAGAGAATGAGAAGAAAAAAATTCTCACCGATTATAGCAACTATTCCAGGGTGTTCTCTACCTGAAACAAGGTACAGGATTCCCTGTAGCAAGCTTTCACTGTTGGATACACTTGGATTGGTTTCACAGTTTAACAATTCCAATGGGGAATCTTGTTCGGAAGCTTAACCATCGGATGAGCATTGCCTGTCGACAATTGTCTGCCGAATCATGGAATGAATGGACAAAATTTTCGCATGAATTGTTGTGGAAAAAGAGGAAAGTAGAAGAAGAAGAGGAGGATGAAAAATAATTTGAAAACAAAACTTAGTTGAAGGGAATCGAAAAAAATTACAGTAACATTCATGCTCTCAAGTAGACAATTCTGATACTGTTTGGGTATTGCATCATCTTGATTTGGAAAAACATTCTCATTTGGCAGGAACAATTGTTTTTTCATTTTCACCTCTTTTTTTACTTATTATTATTCTTTTTCTATCCTTTTATCTTATCTCATTATGAGGCTTGTGTTCCTTGTTAGAGGTACACATCTTCCGGTTGAGAACAAAAATTTTATATAGAACATGATAAATTCAAAGTGTTCAACTGCAAACCAATGGATTGTCTACATGTCTACCAATCTTCTGGTATGCATTCTTCATTGCTTGATTGTATTGAGTATCATTATCACATGCAGACTGGGACTTAAATCTTTTGATTTATTTAAATCATCAATTTGGCCTTCTCTATTCGATTTTGTCGCGCTCTTAAGAGAATCTTTTCTTTTCTCATACTAATTAAATATGCAGCCATACATACCAAATACTGCAACAACAGCAACAAAACTATCGCAATGATTGGAATCATTGCTCGATCACAATCATTATCAATACAAGACATTAAATCTTCCTTTTCGAATTGATTGCTCCAAACATCATTTAACAGTTTAGCCACGGCTTTTGGATCCACATGGATGACATGAAGCCTTAAATTTCTTTTTCTCAATCTACTTCTTCCTTCCTCTCTTCATCAAGATGTATATATGTATATGAGTGTGCTTCTCAAGTGCCTTTAATGGCTATCATCATTGTAAACTATTGTAATTGTCACTCAATTCAACATGAAAAGCCTTCTACATGTATTCACTATCATTTATTGTGATGAATGTACACATACCAATACGCATGGATAGTCGATAGAAAAATTTTTTTTCCTGAACGAAAATCTGTACTCAAATATGCATGAAAATTATCTGGTATCAATGAAATCCGAAAGTGGTAAAAATTCAAAAGATTTAATCATTCTATTGATTAAAGAAAAATAGTGAAAAAAGATGGTGAAGTTAGATACATCAACAACAATCAAAGCCAATCATTGACTATTTGTGTTAACATTTCAAGACTACAAGCGATAATGAAAGCTAACGAAAATGATTACCGACCAAATTGGATTGATTTATATATTCTTTCTTTCTTTGCTTCGTTTCCCTTAACGTCTACATATTCTATACATTTTGGAAGCTCTGGAAGTGAAACGTTCAATATTTAGCTCTCTCTCTCTCCTTCTGATTCAGATCTGTTTTTGCTACTGTCCCAAAAATTGGTGGCGATAAATGTAACTCAATTACGCGTACCTTTGATGATGATAAACAAAACCCGGTCTCAAAACACAGTATGTGTGTTGGTGGATGTATTGAATCGGTTAGACATCGGACTGTGAGGAGGTGATCTTGTTGATACTATTGTTGTGTATGTGTTCACCAAAAAGAGCAAGAAGAAGAAGAGAAAGAAGAAGAGAAAAAGATGAGAGCCCAATTTTCGGTAAAGTTTAGTAAGTAAAAAAGATATCCACTCATTCGTGATTACTGTTTACTCCTTTTTGCTCATATCGTTTTCATTCGAATGAACAGATCACTGAGCCAGTTAGAGTTGCTTTCTCTCTTCTCCATCCTCATCACTCTTTCTCTCTCTTTCTCTCTCTCTTTTCACTGGGTCAAAGTCAGTTGGAAGTGATGAAGAAGATGTTCAAATGAAGAAGAAGAAGATTTGCGTGTTTGAAAAGACTATCGGCATGATTTGTGGCAAGTTAACAGGTCATCGGACATAGATGATCATGATGGATCGAATTTCGGCTAATTCAAGTCAATTCAACCAAATTATCAGCTAAACCTTGATTGTGGCATCAAAAATCAAGCGTGTGATTGGAGTGAGGAATAGAGAGAGGAAAGTAAAAAAGTTGATATTTATATATATAAATGAAGGTAAGAAAGCGAATGTTGAAATATTTATAGTCATTCAATTCACTATCGATGCTGGCCGAATATCGATACTTTTCTAGTTAGTAGTTTTCGATGCTGTACTTAACTTTCCATGATAAAATGGAAAGTGGTTGGAAAATTGAGTGGATAAAATTTCAAAAATAACAGAAAAAAGAGAAACAAAACGATTGTGTGTTGGTTAAAATTTTGTTTCTTCTTCTTCTCAAATTAGCAATCGATATTGGGGAAGAGAGAGAATGAAAAAAAAGATAAATATTGTTGACTCTCACGGATGAATTATACAGAAATAGATATCACGAAAAAATGTAACAAGATTTAAGAATGACATTTTTACTCCTTTTTTTCTCGTAAGTTTTTTTGATTTTTTTTCACTTCCACTCGATTTTCATGTGATTTGAGGGGGTATAAATTCAAAGGAGGAAGTGAAAAAATAAGAACTTTTTCTCCTTCCTTAAGATCAAAAGGTTTCAAAGACATTTATTGGGAGGCTATTTTACTCTGGAAAACTATATCGAAAAACAGAAAGAGATAAAAATCTTCCGAAACTGGATCCTATTCCAAATTACTAGGGATTGAAGTGCTCATTTTTCACTATTTATTTTCCATTCAAGTCTCTACGAGAGCTTTAAAGGGCTATCATTTTGCTTTGTTTTTATTTTTGGAAACTGTTTTCTATTAAGTCACATAAAATGCCCAGTTGAAAATCGTTTCACAGAAAATGATAACAGCCTCAATAAATTTCAATTCTTTCTTCCAGAATCAACTAGTAAATCCCATAGAATTCAAGTAGGGCTTGTATGAATAGGGTATACAGATTTTTTTTCCAGGGTACACAAAATTCAACATGATGGTGGGTTTGAAAAAAGAAAATTTGGCTTTATTCTTTTGGAATCGAAAATCGGTCCATTCTTTTCATGTCATGAAAGTATGGTTGCTCATGGATCAATTGAAGTTATGGAAAGATAGTAAACATAAAGCTAAAAATACAGGCCTGACATATGATTTAGGGCAAGGTTATGTAGCAGTCTGTGTGAAAATATGTGATATGGATGGAAAGAATACCCATAGATACGTGCGTGCGTAGAAAGAATTGATTGATAAAATCTACTAGGTAGACTTTTTAGAGAAGAAAAATACAAAAATGGGTCGAGTGTTTATGCATGAAAATGATCTCAACTTTGAAAAACTTTCAATGAACATCAATATAGAGCTCAGTGAGGTTATTCAAAAGCAACATGATACACACAGAAAGAATAGATACTCTTCTTGGAAAAGAAAAAGCTTTCAGAACTTCAGAATCTTTTTCTCCCTATTCAGAATGATTTGAATGTGCTGAGGGTTGCTTTTTGACGGTAAGAGAGACATGTTTTCTACTTCACATCATTACCAATCAAATTTTGGTATCTTCCATTTGTTTACGCATGAATAGGTGTCAATTTTACCGGAAAAAAGGGACAAAATTGTTGAGATGCTGGAAGAACTTGTCATCTTTTTCGAAAGAGCGAAATATTTCATCATATAAGAATCGAAGACTGATTTTCGTTGAATAGGTCTTTGTAAAATGGATGTATGTTTATAAGCGAAGAGGAGACCTTTTTGATGATAGTCATTTTAAATACACTGGGAAACATTTTCGAGTGAATTTTCTGAGCTGGAAATGAGAAAACAAGTTGAATACAGTACGAATTCGAATCTACTCTTATCTTCAGATTTCCAATCGAATTATTATAGTCAGACCTTGAGATTTCGAATAAAGTTCTTCCATATTTCTCGAGAAAATTCCGATGAACTCACAGAAAATCGATTAAAATTACAACAGCAGTGAATATTGGAAAAAATTTGAAGAGTTCTCTGAGTTAGGAAAAAAATAGAAATATCATTGAAAAACCAAAAATACCAGGGCTTGAAGAAAAAATTTAAAATTGAAAGTCAAAGCATGTCTAACAAAGTGGGAAAAAGGAGGAATTTCGGCATTCACATATATTATTAGAAGATGAGTCAACTACTGAGCATCGAAGTAATATCAATCCTGAAGAAGATGAGCTGAATCTCCATGACTTCCAGTAGGATCGTCAATTTTCATCTCTCATTCTATGGTGAACATTGCTGGAAACCTGAATACAGATGAGCTTTTTTTCTTACTTCCACATCCATTGCATAGAGGAATAAAGAGAGAGAGAGAGAGAGAGAGAGAGAGAGAGAGAGAGAGAGAGAGAGAGAGGACTTGATTGAATGTGTACCTCATCATTCAGGATGAACTTTGGCATTCGAATTGTTGGTGAAAAGGCGCAAATAGGCAAAGAAACTAAGCGCATAGTCTCGGATAATCATAAATATCATTCTGCTGATTTTGTTGAAAGTTTGAAATACAAGAGGCAAATGGATTAGAGGTACATTGTATTTGTGAATATAATTGGCGGTCTAGCAAAAAATTATGAGCTTGATACCATAACTCTAATTTCTCTTCAATAATTAAGTTGGGCTGTGAAATTCATTTTCAGTAGGAATACCAGCTTCGAGAGGCTTTATAAATCGTACGTGGGAATACCTATCGAAATTCCAGTGAAAATTTATCCTCAGAGTGGGCTGAAGCTTCTATCTAAATATAGATTTGAACAAATAATTTGAGAAGAAACTCCAGTATCTTTTTTATTAAGCATAAAAAAATGGATCCTGGTCTCTATCAGAGCTAATCAAGATAAATATCATTGAGAAATTGAAATATTATTAGATATTTTGTCAAAACAGTTACAGATTAATAAGAATACATTAATCTCTCTAATGTTTGAATATCAGAGTTCGACTATGGTATGAGGAAGAACTCACCGGAAGTGGAATATTCTTTTCAATTTGTTAACTGTGTCTTGTTTGATTCAATCTTGCGTGAGATATTTTGAAGTAATCTGTCAAAGTCAATGATCAAAAGTGTCCAATGGATGATAAGTTGACGTATTGAACATGGAATCAATGGATGTTTCCTCAAAGTTCTGGAGAATATGTTTTCTTATTTAGGGCTTTGGATGGCTTCTATTTTCATATGATTCGAGTTTTTAAGATTTCTCAGGAGCTTTTCACTTCATTGAGAATTGATAATCTGTCCTTGAATCTTTTTGATCTTATTATAGATCATTATCAAAGGTGTTGATTAGAAGATGGACAAAGTTTACAGAAACTTCTCGTAGTTTAAGATTCATCAGCATCTGGAGCATCTGATCTTGTGGACAGATATTCATTGTTGCGATTGTAATACAACAGATGCTTCGCTATTTTCATGAGTTCTGTAAATGTAATCATCATGTGATAAAAGGAAGATGATGAATGATGACATCTGAATTCAACCAGACGATAAATGATGTACAATCTATTGGTGTTACCAATTCTAACATCAACCGTTAATCATTTGATTTGAGATTCAACATTCCAATTGTGAACTCCCTACAGCTCTGAATTTCCAATTGTGACACTAGCAGATGATGATGATCATCATCATTCAGAATTCATTTGGAAAGGTGTATTTTTGGGAACACAAATCCTCGAGAATTGAGATAATGTTTCATCTGAACCTAGCCTCAAGTAATGGTGACGTTCATTTATCCATAAAACACTGAGAGAAAGAAAGAGAGAGAGAGAGAGAACAAGGATAAATGATCACCTATTACTTTTTTCCCATCTGGCAATGATGTTTCTAATGATAAAAGTAAGATTTACGACTCAACGATTCTATCAACAATGATTTTATCGATCTAGGTTTTTGGTGGGTATTGAACACCTCATGAAAGAATCTTGAGAGGATCGAATTTGAGAAATAAATTAAACGATGAAGAAAATTTTCTCAGAAATTTATTATTATTTTTCATTGTTATAATTTGAGGTATAATTCCTATTATTTCTTTTTTCGTCATGTATTTTTTTCGATACAATCACATACGAAAGTATACACCAACAAACAATTCAGATATGTTTTCAAGTCTATTGTTTTCTCTTTCGTTGATAAAATAAATAAATTGTAAACAGTTTTTATTTGGCGCAAATACTATCATTTATAACGGTTTGGAATCCAAAATGTGATCTGATTTATCTAGAAGCAGTCGTTTGTTGTTGAGAGAAATATTATTGTCTATTCAGTATCAGTTATTATTTTTTCTCCAATATAAACCTCATGTACAAAACTGTATTACATTACTCTTATTTTGTATATTCTTTTCCACTTATTATGATTAGAAAAGAGGGTTAATTTTTTCCCTCTCCAAATTAAAGCTATGTATATTTAAATTACTTATGCGTATATATATACTCGTGACAATAATTTTCTTTGGGGGCAATTAAGCTTGAATGACTTTTTTTCTTTTATCAACATATATCCAATGGAATGAGCATTGAGAGGAATAATTTTCCTCTTCCTGTTAACTTTTTTTTTCTTCTTCAATTCATACAATGTACATGTATATTGACTAAGAATTTCTTTTGAATAAAACCCTCTTTTCAGGAGGTTTAACTGGCGTAGGCTTTGCTGGTGGACCTCCCATTCCTCGTAAGAATGCTTGAATGGCATCACCTAACATAAATGCATCCACAACATTCTCCTCATCCCATTTAACTGCAGCATCCACTGGTTCATTAAGATTTTCATCACCTTCCTCCTCCTCATCTTCATTCTTACCAACATCATCACCACCCCCAATTGATTCGATGCCACATCTTTCAGGTGTATCTTTTTCCATCACTTTGAGCTTTTGAGGTTTCTCACTTTCATCACGTATGATAATATTTTTGCCCATATCTTTGTCATTATCATGACAAGGATCATTCATTTTCATCACCAAACAAACATTTCGATTCTCATCACTACACTCATCGAAACCATAGTTAATCGAACTATTGTCACTGGTCACTGGAATCTTATTATTATTATCGGACGGTGAATGTGATGAAGATGTGGGTGATTGATCACTTCTCTTGCTTGGCTCTCGGAATGTTGTCTTTATACTTGAATTTTTCGAATCACGTCCACTATTTGAGCGACCAGATCGATTTTTGGCCATTGACCGTTGTCCATCACTACTACTGGTATCATGTTTTAAGGCTGATTTGAGTGGTGGTACAATTATTTTGGTCTCAACAAAATCAACTGATTCATCCATTCTCACACGCACTTCTGATGCTGTATTCTTTTTGAGAGCACTCTTCTTGCTCACCTTAGGACTGAGACTTGGTGTACCTTGTGAATTATTCATCGATGATGGAATACCACCAGCTCCAGTTGTTGTGTTGGTAACAGATTGTCCTATGGTTACACTGATATTGCTGCTAGTATTTTTTGGTGACAAAACACCTTTTCGACTTGAGCCACCGCCATTGGGCGATGTTGGCTCATTTGGCTCCGGACTATTCTTTCGATTGTGAGAATTGGATGCTGCCGCACGAG
The DNA here is from genome assembly GCA_003956705.1 of Brevipalpus yothersi. Lineage (NCBI taxonomy): Eukaryota > Metazoa > Arthropoda > Arachnida > Trombidiformes > Tenuipalpidae > Brevipalpus > Brevipalpus yothersi. Next base: position 39,795 of record QZCP01000076.1, read on the forward strand.
CTGCTTCGTATAATAAATTAATCAAATCTTCACGCTTACATACGATACCTTCATCTTGACTGCCACTGCGAGAAGTTCGAGCTGATCCTTTATTGGAACCGGACGTCCGGCGATTGGATCGATCATCATTATCATTGTCCACACAATTATCATCACTATTGGATGAACTTTTCTTTCGCAGTGAGCTCAGCTTACTTTTCAGCGTTTTCCATTCACTCAATGCTTTGCTTCGACGAGCAGCTGAATTTCCTTCATTCTCTTGATTCGATGTCATGGCACTGGTCTTGGAATTGGATGAAGAATAAGAGAAAAGAGATGCTGGATGAGGAGGAGGAGGTGATGGACTAGGATGACCAGATGATGGTGAAGAGCGACCAAGACGATCACCGTAATAGATTGATGGAATAGGTGGCTCTGTGGATGAAGATGATGGATTTATTGGACTTGTGGTGAGTGAATTAGATGTTGATGAAGAAGAAGATTTACTTTTCATCGCACGAATCACTTCAATAGAAGACAAAGTACGAGAGAATATCTTGGAATTTTTCCAACCCACTTTGGTTGTAGTTGATGGTGATGGAGGAATATTTTCACTTGTTTCGATGCTTGTTTTCAAGCCTAATTCAGGATTGTCAGCATCTACCAAGGAAACACAATTGTCTTTCTTCTTATAAGATCGTCGAAAATTTGAATTACTATCATTTTGAGAAGAGCGATGCTGATGATGATGATCGGTGGAAGAAGAAGATGTTGATGATGTTGAAGATTTTTTTACACTTTTTACTGTCGAGTGTCCTTTGGCTACGGTGGTCACTGTGGCGGAAGACATGACAATCAAATGTCAGCACCAGATTTTCATGATTTTCCAGATGAATTCATTTTGATGATGTGACCAGCAATCTTTCAAAAATAGGTCAATACTACTGATGAGATATATTGTACTTCTTGTCCACACTAGAAGTTCTTATCAGACTTGAAAGCTGATGGAGTGATTGTGGATTACATTCCTATGGGAAAGAAGAGAAGGCATAGAGACTCAAATCAGTTTGATTCGAAAAGTAAGAAGAAAAGCAAAAATTTTCAACTGATTCTGAGCGTTTCATTTCCGTTTTCTTGTGGGGTTTACATGCGACTTTGATGAAAAATGTCATAAGGCAATAGGAAAGACGACTTTGTGATCTCATGGACTTGAAAGAGAAGACTTTATCTAGCTTAGTAGCTTCTAAGTAGAGCTTTAGGAGAGAGTGTTTCTCAAGAGACTCCACAAGGTACATTCTCAAATGTTCTGACCATTCATATGTGAGCTCAAATGTATTGGAATTCTTCCAGTAGATTGATCTAGTATACACATGCTGGGGATAGAAAAGATGAGAGATTTAGAGATAGAGAGAGCGAGAATAGAATTCTTCTCATATTTCGAAAGGGAATATGAAAAGATAACGGTAAAAGGATATATTCGATATGCTAGCACCATCAGCCTACTTAACTTTGGCCAGAGATTAGAACAAAAAGGTGGACTTTGTGTAAGAGGTTTTGGAGCATCGAAAAATCAAGATTTAATCTACACCAGAGGATTGTTCGAAAGAAAACTATGAAATAAATCCAATCAAATTCTTTCTTTTTTGAACTTTGATGTAAGGGCTTTAAATAAGGAACTTAAGCTAAAGATGAGAAAAGAAGAGTAAATCATTGGGAAACACCTCAATTCCAATTCAATTTCATGTTAAAGATTTTGTTCTACGCAAAATTAGCTGTGTTAACGTTAAATCATGGCTCATCAGATCTTTCTTTTTTATCTCTTCCAATAATTGAATTCTTTTGAACACCAAATCAAAGTGGATTGAACAGGAAAGATGCCAAAAGATTTTCTAAGTTTCTTATGATGATTGCTTGTTATCTCAATTTGTATCTCGAGAAAAGAAAAATTTCTTCTATTCTCGGAGAACAAAATTCATCCGAACAGAATCAAAGATTGAGTAAACTATAGATGTTATTATTATGTAATATAAGGAGCGAAAAAAGTGGATATAAAGGGTTTCTCCATCATCAAGAATACTCATATGCCTGATAGAATCGCAAAATTGCTTTCACCATGGGAAGACATAGAAGAGGAATAATGGTGATCGATCGATTGAGAAAAAGATGAGTAAATCAGATGGCCTTGTGTGTGTGTGTATGTGTACATGAATCTTATTCTCTCTTGGTGAATGTGTATGTGAAACCTTGGCGTATGAACATTAATTTTCAAAGAGAAAAGCAATCTTCCTCTTCTTATTTTCTCTTGGGTACTCCTCATCTTTCTATCTATCTCTCTCTCTCTCTAAATTGTGAAAGTGAGCAAGACTTTATCTCATATTCTTCATCTATTAGGAGCTCTGATTTAAGGGTTGACATGACTTTCATCGAAATGATGATGAGATGGCTTCTCTAAACGGTTGATAGAAAATGATTTTATGACAGTTTCAACATAGACTCACACCAAAATTATACCTCTCGGAATATTATGAATTATGATTCCACTAGATATTGTATGGCCATAAGTGAATATGAGCATATCATGAGAGAAGAGAGAAAAATATGCATAAGGAAGTACAATAAAATGATAACGCCCAATACTGAAGGAATAATAGAATATTGAAATGATAACCTTATCAAAAAAGTAAGAGATAAAAATTCTTCTCATGCAATCAGCCATGAAATCAGAGAGAGATGAGATCTATCTTTCCTAAGAAAAGTAAGACTATCAGACCAGACTTTCGAAAATATTTACTTCATCATGGCAAGGATCCATCTCTGTGTATCCAAAGGAAGCGCGAGAAAAAAAGTGAAAATAGAAACGATGATTAATGATTTTGTTTTCAAGATGGGAGAGCTGAAAGCAATCAATATGAATGGACACGAATGGACTGCTTAATGATGATATGAGCAAGGACCAATTTTCTCGATGATTTAGTGACTGAGTGATTCGATTAATTTCCACACTGACAGATACACTTCTATTGGTACGATTCATTGTTGCAGAACTAGTTCAATGATGAAGGTCTTCCAATGTGGCGATAAAATGAGTTGGATTTACATCGCCTCAGTAATCATCATGGCCAAAAAATGAGTTACAAAGTGAAGATCAATAAAACATGGAATGATAACGTATCTATATTTATACAGCACATGTAGCATGAAACATGGCTATTGAACAAATTCCCTGGACTCATGGAGAGAGATAGTGAAAGCTCTATCAAGATCACTATAGTGAAAAATTGGAAAATTTTTCTCCAAAGGAATGTTATGATTGATTGAATACAGAAGATCACTGACATTGTGGGCGATAAGATTCACCTTCAAATGAGCTAGCAAAGGCTGTAAAATTGCTTTTCTCATCCGCATCAATCAGATAGATCGGAAATAGAATAAAGAAGAAAACTATCACTATACAGTTTTCAATAGGCACTGAACTCATTTTCTCATGGGGATGTGACGATAACTTTACCAGTGGAAACATTTGTAATAGATTATCATTAAGAAAAGAATATGAAGGAGAAATTCATTAAGCAATCATTCAAGAATCAAAGAAATCAGAACTGTTACCTTATTCCAATTCTAATTAGGCAGGTATTCTAGGAACCTCTAAAAATTCCCATAAAAAACTCATTCCCAGTTACTCAAATATAATACTTAATACGGAAGGAGCTAACGTTCAAGACGAGTTAGTGTAAAAGATTCAAATCTAAAACCCAAATCAATCAAACAAACCAAAATCAAATTATTTGAATCTTGGGCTAAAATAATCAAACAAAAAGAACTAGAAAGTGAAGCATTAATTACCTGTCCAGAATAGTGAGCCCAGAATTTTTGACGATACCCATCAAGGTTGTAAACTATTCGAAATAATGATGAAAATAGAATCACTCTCGTAGAACAACAGTAATCTTCACATTTGATTTGGTGTTAACACCGAATTTTGTGATCATTATTTGAGAGAAAGAAAATTTAACTTCAAGGTACTGATTAATTCATTGTGGAAAGGCTTGTTAATATTACAATTTTTCCGCCTAATTCAATGGAGCACGTATATCAACAGAACAGAACACATACATACAGTTATATACACACACTAGAATAGAGAGAAAGATATTCACATGAAAGAATAAGCTGGAAAGTGAATGATGGAGAGGAGAAAGTACAACTGAACGGATATATTCGAATAGATGAGGGAGACTGAAACGTTAGCAAAATTTATGCTCCAAGATAGATCAGTGGAACCTTTTCGAGTGAAGATCAGGTGAACAGAGATGACTCCAGACACCAGAACAGTACTTGCGTGATGTGGTGCAAGGTTTTGGGTATTGATCCGAAAATTTTCACATTGAGGTAGTGATTCTTTGTAAATTGTGACTTTCTCTACTATTTTATTTAGGTTCGATGATAATAATTTCTCAGCGGGTAGTTAATAGGAATTGAGTGGAAAAAATGTGTAAAAATCAATGCTATCATATTGGAGCTGAATACCATCGATTGATCTGCCTTGGAATAACTCAGAGATAAGTTAGTCTGATCAATTGGGACCAGGAGAGAATTTTGGATAATTTTTTTGACCCATTTGAATGTCTGAAATACCCGTGTCCCTATGAATTCAAAAAAACTAACAACTGGTGTTTAATTACTTTAAATTCATAAAATAAATTCGATTCTTAATCCAGCTCTGAGAGATAATGCTCATCATTTCTCCAGCTATCCTTCAAGATTGCTCCGAGTGTTTTTTACTGGCTTGTCAATTCGATATGTGAACAAATTCAACTAGCAAATGAGAAGTAAAACATTTTCCAAGAACTTTGACTGCTATAGGAATCAGATGAAGAGAGAATTCATAATGATGACCGGAGATACCCAAATTAGAACAACGTCAAAATCTTCCAACAGTTCTTCAAAATACTTGGCAATACTGTTCATGAGGGATCCAAAATGTTCGATGTGATGCTCATGAGTCAGGATGGAATAGAATTCATGAACGATGAATTCATAGGCTACGATTTTCTTGCTGATATTGAAAAGGAAAATGAACAATTCAGTCAAGAAATTTACAAAGAATCACTGAAGTTCAGCTTGCCCGCTGGGAAACCGAACTGGAAAAAATATGGAACTTTTCAAAATTCCAAAATTTTTCTTCTTCTTTCTCTTTCTTTCGAAGTTTCCTGTAAGGAACTAGAAAAATTTTTTCTGATCATTTTTCTTCCTGATAAAATCAAGAATTGCATGAAATGGTTGTTTTTTCTTCAAATTTTGTCAAATAGATGAGCATCAATAAACGAAAAAGCATCAATAGGTTCATAGAAAAGAGTTAATTGATGATGAAATTTGTAGAATTTTCGCTCGATAGCTCGGATTTTTGTTAAATTTTCCCCAACTTGCAAGTCAAAAAATTTTCATTTCATAATATTCCTTCCAGAGAGTGATAAAACATGAATCGGGGCATGTTCAAGAGTGAATTTTCAAATTTTATCCATTGAGACTTGAGAATGAAGAGGAAACCAAAAGTTTCAGCTATTTTTAAACCTTCTTTCCATCCCAGTCTCTCAAAGGCGGCACCATTTGCTTCAAAAAAAGAATCTTCAAATCCCACGGTGCTGAAATCATAAAGCATCCTTTTCTGGGTTTTGAGTTTTCGGCCTCTTTAGTTCATCCACAATCTATAGTTAGATATTCAACTTGACATCCTATTGAGGTATGTTCATAAGTAGCATGATCTGATATGAGCTTATCGGGAAGCATCAAGATTGAACTTGTATTCCCAGATTGAAATAAAACGAAAAATATGGAGCAAGCCTGAAAAACATTGTTTCAACAACTTCATACCTCTCACCACAATCCAAGCGAGCTGGTCTATATTTCATTAAAGCTAGTTAGAGAGAGCTTTAAATTGATTGCAATGATAGCTTAGGTGAATCATCATATGGAATCAAGAGCTCGAATAACGGTGATTCCTGCTCAATCCATTCTTCAGAGCATTCGCACCTAATTTTGACACCGAGTTTCGTAACGAAAAATTCATCAAAAACTCGTTCGAGGTTCAGAGCTTCAAGTTCTTCTCTCAAAAGATTGAAAATTCTCTCAAGAGCGTGCTGCTGATAATAGCCTTCAGGTGTTTTTTTGGAAAATTCATTCTCTCGGGCACCCGCTTTCATCAATCAAATTAGTGGACCTAGAGTTTAAAATGCTGACCTTAGATTCGAGAATCATTTGAACCTGTTTTTCAATTGAGATAAAATGTTCATCGGTGAAGAATTTTTTCCATGGAAATGAAAATCAGGATAGAGTATTGGATTTTCCAGAATTAGTCCATCAGTTCGTTGGACAACGAAACATTAGGGTGTAAAAGAAGATTGGACATTTTTAAGTGCAAAATTTTGTACATATGACCTTCCAAATAGCCAAAATTGTAGGAAAGTAGTGACTTACTGTCTATACTTTTTGCTATGGATTTTTCATTCGTGCGATACTTTCAAGGCAGGATCGTATTGAGACATGTATCAGGAAGAGGACATGCCATTAAAAAAACAAATGGAAAAGCTGTATCAGAAATTTAGAAGTGAACCCCATAAAACTCAAATAATTTTGAGGGGCTTATTCTTCAAGGAAGGATTTTTCACTAAGTGGTTTCAGTAATAGCTTGCGCCAGATTGTCGAAATTTTGCTGATAAACTATCATACAAAGGATTAAGCTCACACCATAATTAATGGTAATACAAGCTGCCATTGCTGATCATATGACATTAAACAATTCAATTTGAATGAAGAATCCATACTTAGAGATACGTGAAAAGGAAAAAAGTCCTGAAATTTTCGTCAATTTTCAGACATGCAAGGTTAGAGCTAAAAACACTATTCAATGGTGAATGGTGATTTAAAGTGATATTTTTACTCCATTAATTCAAGGAAAACAGAGAATTCTCACTAAAAACCAGAATAATATAAACTTATTTTATTCCTATTGGGTACTCTTTAACACATACATGTATAATGACTTGAGTATCGAAATTGTTTAGAGTGGTCTTGGAAACTAGAAATTTTTCAGATAAATTCTCCTCGAAAAAATGAAAATACTCTAGTTACATCGAATAATTTTTGTAAATTGTGTACTACATTGTGTACATATACTGTACATTGAACTGGCCAAGAGTGAGAGGAAAATTCTATCTAGCCTAACTCTCTGGTTTAAGTCGAGGTTTTAGATATATTTCAGCATCAAATTATTTCGTTTGCTCGAGTTGAGAAAGTTTGAGATCTAATGAGCTGACTGCCTCCTCTTTCCAGGTTAGATTATGAAGTTTAGGACATTTTGCGTGCATTCAAGCCATAATTGAGCATCTGGTCATCAAATTCGACATAAGTGTCACCACTCATAGCTGCATTTGAGCTCACATAAAAATGACCGGCTAATATGCATACTTCATTCGTGGACATTTTTGTCAAAATGAATACCTTATCGTGTGTATCGTTTTTTTTGTTTGCATTAAGTTTCATATGTTTAACAGTGAATTCTGATGACAATAATGTTGAAAATGATCTTGACCAAATGGCCTCTGAGCTTGAACAGCTAGCCGAGAAAAATCCATCTGATGAGAAAGAAAGTCGTCGAAAAGTGATCAAGAAACTTGGAAGTATCAAGAAGCTCATCGGAAAAGTTAAATTGGATCATGGGGCAACAAGAAAATTGGGTAAAGTAATTAAGAAAGTTTTCGGAGATGAGGAAGTCATGGAAAGCCTGAAAAAACCTCAGACTGAAGACAATGTGAAACAAACAATCGATTTAATCAGGCAAAAGCTTGATGATCAACCCGAATTGAAAGAAGAGGTAAAGTCCATGTTCAAACAGAAATCGGAAGGAAACAAATTTCTCGATAAACTTGGAAAATTTGGTAAATTCATTGCTCGAGCTGGTAAATGGATCTTCAAGATTATCAAGAAGTTATTCAAAATTTCGGTGTTCATGACCAAATTCCTCATTAATTTAGTTATTAGATTGTTTGGTGAAGTGATCGGTATTGCATTGTTCATACCTGTCCTACTTTGGTTCTTTTTTTCACCATTCGAAAGTACGATGAGTGGTAAAGCTCTGTATTATACTGGAGAATTGATCGGTCATTCGTTGGACGTTGCCAATGGTCCATTCAGTAAAGGAGGCTATCTTCACTTCCTTCAATTTGATCTAGGCGTTTTGCATCATCCTGACAAACAGTAACTGTGGTACTTGGTTTCATCATGTCAGAACTGAAATAAAATTAACATCATCATTCATGGGTTGAAGGCTTTTTATCAGAGGAAGCCGAGAGACTGTTTTCATTTTTTTAGAGATTTTTTAGGGGTTCAAAATTTGTTTATTTCCTTGGAAATCTCAAAGACGGTGTAGAACGATGAATGCAGTTTTCTGATACATAAGGAATTCCTCCATCAATTATCGTATGTTGTTCACTGAAATCAGCTTCTCCTGATAGATTCGTAGAATAGGAGTATATCCATCTGAATATTTTGAGTGTTGTCTAAGCGTAAGTTGGAAGAATGTGAACAAAAAAAATTAAACTAACTGCAGTTAGTAATGAAGTAGAAGTTTATTATTTAAGGCATATCGCGGGTTCGATGAATTGAAACAAACAATCGAATTGAGCTCATGACATATCAAACGTAGGGGTCAAGACACCATCAAACTGATTAAGAGCTGGATCTTTTGGGAGTTATACATGTGTGTGGTTTCTTTAAAAAAAATATGGCTATCCGTAAGAAGTATATTCAAATCATAAATCGATTGGACGCGATTTTGAAACAGCAAAAAAGTCATGTATAGTGTCCCACGGTCTTCGCAATGTATCATTTAGTCTTTTAAAAATATTGCGATCAGTGAACGATCTTCGAAGAGCTGGAGGAGAGCAATCAGAGGAGACAAGAAGATGACAATCGGTGATGACTTCGTCGTAACTCGGAGGCTCATCCCGCTGTACTTTACCAATTTGAGATGGTTCATGAAATATGATTGGATCTGTGGATGATGTTCGGGTTATCAATCTTGATGTTGATGCAAGGTGAGTCTTGAATGGACATGGAAGATACACAATACGCCCATTGAGTAGTGATACAGATGATGCTCGAGGAATGTTGCTCCGATCATTACATCTTTGAGCAGATTTACAATCACATCCAAGCTTGGCAGGATCAATATTACTGACTTGTGTTGTGGATCTATCTCCACAATTAGTGACCGGGAGGGAAGGTGAGGACATTAGCAGAGCTTCAGAGTAGCTTGGAGCAACAATGTTATTACAACAGAGTTCTAGTGAGTCAACACTCTCTAATCGATTGGGAAACTGAGGATCCAGATGATTAATTCCGAATAATTTGATGACCTGGAAGAGAAAAGAAAATACAGAATATGAGAATTAGATGCCTCTCCTCATCAGAACTCCATACTCTTTGCTGATTAATAGTACCAACCTGATAATGAACATGAGCTGTTTTTAGTTCGATAATGATTCGAATTGGCCACGATAAGAGAAGAAATGAAAATAACCAATATGTTACATGGGAGAAAAACCAAGGCACAGAATTTTTATCCACAGTGACTGTGAGTGACTCTTGAAAATTACAGCCGATAAGATCCAATCCTTCACGCATTTCTAGATAATCATCATGACGTTCACTCTCTCGTATAAATCGAGATCTTTGACTTTCAAATTCAGCGGCAGCATCCATTGTGGCGAAAGCAAAACCTATCAATAAGATAAAAAAAGTTTTATCAGACATCCTGCTGTCAGAGTACGTTTAATCATAGGTGATTCTGATCGACAGTTTTTATCTGAACGGATATTCCACATGCCTTTAGTGAATTTGATTCGCGTAGAGGGATGCTTATCTAGATCAACCAGATCTCTGGAAACATCTTTCTCTCCGAGAGATCCATACGAAAAACATGAGCCGGCTATGTGAGTGTTGATTCGCTCATAATATATTTGGGTTGTTGTGAATGACTCTCCATTGCGATATCTTGAGATCTGTAATCAATTTATGGAAGAGAAGATGGTTGATTAGTGAACTTTTGTCTTCAATTAGTGGCTGGGAAAATCTTACTTGACGTGTTCGACGAATATAATGGTAGCAAATTGATTTCCACCATATCAATGGTTGAGTATTTCTCAATTGGCGAATATAATTTCGAGCAGTCTCAACATCAGTTTGTGATGCCTGTTGCAAAAAGTGAAAGAAAAATCAATATGAACAATCATCTGGGTTCAGGTCATCTCCGGTTTGATATAAGCTGCAAGATTGGATATTACACTTGGGAAAGTGTTCCCTGTGTCCTAATCTTCCGCAATGTATATTACATTCTCCATAGGAAATTGATGATCAGGCTAGGCGACTCACCAGATGCATTCTTGTGGGAGAATGCCAGCATTCTACCAAATAGGTCAAATATAGCATGATAACAAAAACAATTGGAATATAAATGTAGCCTTCATCACATGAGTTGGTTCGTCGTCTATTGTTCAGATGTAATGACTGAAAAGAAATAGAGAGAGAGAGAAAAAAGATATTAGGAACCACATTTTCAGAAGAACAAAAAGGGGCTAAAATTTCAAATATCATGTGAAAACGATTTTCTGATCATGGGCAACCATTAACTTTTGGCAAGGCTCAGGCAGGACGAGAAAGAAAGAAAGAAAGAAAGAAAGAGAGAGAGAAGATAAATTTATCATTTTTCTACAAAAGTCAAAAAAACTACTATAGGAGAGATAAATGACCTATTGAATATTGTTTTCTTTATAAAAATAATTCAACTTGAGTGTTGAAGAAACAATACATTAGCCCAATTCGAATCGCTCTTCTTGAACACTATGGAGTAGAAATATTGACATCTTATATCTAGGGTCATCTTTGATGGATCCTTTGTATACACTCTTTTTCGGGAAAACACATCTGATATGCTTCAGTGTATCGTGTTTACTTTCACATCATCATCAAGAGAAGATGTTGGGAGAAGATTACTAGTTGTGAGGACAGAAATTGTTGAAGCAAATAGCAAAGTGGACCACGATCGATCCTGCGAAAACAGTTTTCTCAATGTGTGTATTGCAACCTGTGCTGGAAAGCTTTGAATCACAATTTGGGGCTCATTTACTTGAACGAAAATTTTCTGTGATTCAACCAATTTAATCAGATCAAATTTATTTCAGCTTTACGTTAACAAGATAATGTGTGTACGTCTAGAGCGTAACTTTGGAGGGTAAAGCAATTCTCTTGATTCACAATGAATCATTCTGTGAGTTGAGCTTCAGATTTCTATCTAACTGTACTACAATTGACTATAACAATCCATAATTCAGTGTGTGAGTTTCGTTTTTCATTCTTGAACGTAAATACTTGACATTTGAAGCCAGCGAAAAAAGCCAAAAAAAATATCACCCTTTTCCACAGCAGAAAAACAATCGATCGAAAAAGGGTTCCTAAAGCGAGTATGTATGTTAAACTCATGTTCAAGGATTCCAGACGATGCATAAACAAGTGGATTGCAATATTAGACCCTCTCTTTTCCGTAAAAAAACATCATGGTGATACTGCATGTGTTCTCAATGCTCTTTGGTGGAAGAGTGTTTTATGTTGAGATCGTCCAAAAAAAGGAATGAAAAGTTGTAAAAAAAGAAAAATCGATATCAAACAGAGAGAGAGAGAGAGAGAGAGAGAGAGAGAGAGAGAGAGAGAGAGAGAGAGAGAGAGAGAGAGAGAGAGAGAGAGAGAGAGAGAGAAAGAGAGAAAGAGGCAGATATCTTAGAGAATTGTAGTAGTAGTAGTGCCATTGAGTGAACATGGATACAAAAATGAAGACAAAACGGAAGAAGCGTGAAAAAACATCAAAGATATGGACCATTACATGGGAACTAGCAGTAGAAGAAGATGGAGAAGAGGAAGAAGAGGAAGAAGAAATGCCATTTCCATGTCATCCAAGACACACACAGAGAGAGAAAAGTAAGACATGAATATGATTGATCGGATAGACTGAGAGATGGTGATGGTCGGTTGGACAAGGGTTGAGGATGAAGAGAGAGACAAGAGTAGACGAAGAATGATTTGTCAATATTATAATGCTCACCTGAACATTGACCATTAATCGAGTAATCTGGGATACATTACACCACATTATGGTAGAAAGACAGCCCACAATGAGTAGAGTTAGAATGAGGCAGAATAGATGCAAATTATTTCTCAAGCATTGTGTGAATGTCTGCTTTTCAGGCTTTTGCTGTGGAATAAAGGGAAAAAGAGAGGAGAAGGAAGAAGAAAGAGAGAAGATGAATCAGTTAGAATTAATGAGTGAGAAAGAGCATGAGTTCATAATTGTTCATTGGATTGAATGGAAGAATCGTGGTGCTTTTGAGAAGAGCATTATTTTCATCACTTTACGGCAAATGAACGAGCAAGAGAGAGTACAATTGCTCCTTTCATCCGCATCAATCAAATGCAACGGAAATAGTGAAGAGAAACTATCATGAAAAGTTTCCACTAGCAATGTGGTACTTTCCAGTTCTCTTCTTCTACCAAGGAAAATAATTACAGAAGTGAAAACATTTGTGACAGATCATAGAGAAAAGAATATGAACACAATTCATTCAGTGATCGGTGGAAGAATTTTGAACTGAGAATACTCTGGAAGCTCGCAGTGTCAAGGGATTCTGAGATAAATTTTGAAAATTGTAAAATTCACCAGCTTCTAGGAGGCATGATGAATTTCATTGAGCTGAAATTTTTAGTTCAGAGACAATCGGGGGTCAGCAATTCCATTCGGATGAAGTGTTAAGAAATCTCCAAAATTCTGATAAGAAACATTTCCATTGAAAGTAGGCGAAACTCAATGAATATATAACAGATAATAATAATGAGATTTATGGATGAATAGATTCTCTCGAGATGAATATAAAGCCGCTCATTATGAGATAGAGAGAAATAGTAAATTTCCCTGAAAATTGGTGGAAGTAGAGTTCATGAAAGCCATAGATGGAATCGAGCACTGAACAATACTTATTACAACAGGGATTTTGATTGAATATACCTGCCTCAATTAAGGGAATACATAAAGACTAAAAGTCATTCACAAGTGATAGCTTGAGCCCAAATTTTCCATCCAATCGAGAGATCCCTAGTGTAAGAATTTGAGTTCTAATGACAATGTAGCCTCTCACGAGAAACCTATTTCTGGGTTGGATTTCACAGAATTTCTATGGAAATAACTATATTTCAGACTGTATTCGAGGATACATGGTAACTCCCTTCCAGAGTAAAAGACAAAGCTCAATATGACAGAAAAAAAGAGCTGATAAGAGGTGTGTATTTGGTATAGCTTGAGTTGCTATTCCGTAAATTGAATGACATTTCATTCACTTGCCATTTACTCTATGGATAAAGTTATTTTTTACTCCTCTCAAGAGTATCTAAGATGAGCCATAGTCGAAGGAGAAAACCCATCAAAATGAATTGAACCGAACTGAATCAATCGTATAGCACTTTTTTATCATCACTCATGAAATTCTTTTACCCAGAATCACGATCACAAACTGTTTATCATTCTTCCTCTGTTGCTGCTCATCGCTCTGAACACTTGAATAAGTAGCGAAAGAAAATCTTTCAGTCCAATCATTCCAGGGAATGGAGGAAGAGAAGACTGAACAATGACTCAAGAGAGCCCTTGAATCATAAATACTGAAAGTGCAATTATTTTTGAGTGAAGCATGTGGTGGGGAATAGAATACATATAAATATAACTGAAAATGAAAGATGGATAGATATGATGGCTTCTCTCTGGTGTCCTATGGTGAAAATTTGCCCCAAAAAATAGTATAGATTTGGTAATTCTGAACAAAACCATCCTGATGATACAGAAACAGTTTTACAACCAGCCACACATACAAAAACCATTGATATACATTTTGTGTTTCCATCAGGATAACGGAAAAGAAATGAGATAAGAGCAGATCCCTGTTCCCAATGTTTGTCTAGAGATCTTCTAAGGCATTTCTTGCTGAGAAATGATTCATTCAGGTCAGGAAATCCTTTTTCTGTTGATGCTGATTTAGATGTTTTATGAATAAATTATATCTCGGAATGGAGCCTCTTTCTAGAGCTACATGAAAAATCTTCTCTATCTATCTCACACTTCCACCGGAATTGATCAATATCTGAGATTCTCTCAGCAAGAAACTTCAACGAAATTTCAATCATTGAAAGAATTTCAGTTTTAGTTGTGAGAAACACAGAGAGGAACATGCTCATCAAATTTGAGGAAAAAGAACGGAAATTTCAAGTAGAAGCTTTCCTTATCTGAAATGATAAAAATTTATTTGTTCTATTTGCTCAAGATATTCCAATAAGAAAGTCAGAAAAGGCTTCATCTTGAGAAATATAAAATATGAACGATAAGTGTGTCAGCATGCATGTTATACTCAATAAAATATATATCTTGAACTTGGGAAGCATAAAGGCTATGCATGCTATTGTGAGCATTCAGATAGAGAGATGAGTGTTGTTGGTGTGCATATTCTTTATTCGATTCATGGGCAGATGAATTGCTCCTCTCTTCACATATAAAATTGTGGATAAAAAAACAACCCAAACATTCTGTATATTGTTCATGCTCGTCAAGCATACAAGAGGTTTGTACTAGAATAAAAGTCTCTTGATCAAAGGCTTGGGCCTAGTTTTTTTTGGACCACTCTCAATGATACTCTGTGAATAGGCTGAGCATGAAATGCGCAGATTGTTATCGGATCAGAGAAAGTATTAACTTGAAAGAATTTTCGCTTCAATGATTACTAGAAAAGCTAAGCCCATCATCGAGGATATTCTATTCAATTATTTCACTTACTCATACAACTAATGAACTTCTCTTGCTTGTGATTTAACTTGGCTAGTATCATTTCAAATGGATGAGATTTCTTGTGATCCAGGAGAGAGAGAACTCTGGATAGTGTTCAAGAAGATTTATGATAATAATGAACATGAATAGAGTATCAAAATTAATGGTTCCCACAATCATAATGAGCAATCTGAGTTATTGAAAGAGATTGGCGATTCTAAAAGCATTCTAAGAAAATCATGAAATGAATTTCCATTCTCTGAATTTAGAGCACAACAGTAGCTTGCTGTTACTATTATGATGGTGAAAATGATGCTATCATGGAGTAGCTATGACAAATAACTGTAAATTATTAATGAGAAAGGTTACCGAGGAAGCATGATGAGCAACAAAAGTTTTGGAATCTAACAAACAACAATTCATGATAATTCTCCATAGTTCTGAAACCAGTCAATCTTGATAAGCCGATTTGACGTTTATGCTGGAAAGCAATACAAAAAAAGAATCTGAACCTATTCAGTGAAGCGAACATTTGTGCTAATCTTTTTGGAAGAAGTGCATCAAAATCATCCAAAGTGAAGTTATGTGAAATAACAGTGGAAGTTGGGTTTAGCAGAAAAGAAAAATAAAGAAATTCTTTCCCATTCAATACAGCATCATAAGTCCTCCCCCTGTTCAACATTATATATACAGTTTATCATGGGCCTTCGTCGACGTCGACTTTCATCACAATCATCTGGTGAGCTTGCCGAATCTATCAATTCATTCAAAAATTCAACTCCCACCAAGCCCATCAAGGTAGCTTATGCAAAAAGAAAAAAGCCGGAAAGTTTTTTCATGAAGATTATTCAGGTAAAGTGGAATGAAAATTTTTGTGTTCATATATGAAAAAAACGCAGCAAGTACATGTATTTTTTTGACAAAAAAGTTTTTCACTTCCATCTGTTTGGAAAGTACTTTTTCTTCTTCTTTGTGATTTAAATTCAAATTTTCAACAACACATACACACACATTGCAGGCATTGGCAATCATTTTGTGTGTCCTACTGATGTATTACACATATTACCATTTTGAACACTTCCATTCCAATGTGGTCCATTTTTATGCCACCAAATGGGATGATCATCATGCTCAACACAATTTGGGTCTCAAGATACTCAAGAACAGACAAAATGAGTCTGCTGCTTTTCATTGGTTTCGAAAATCTGCTGAAAAAGGACATCCTCATTCAGCTTACAATCTGGCTGCTGGACATCTCAGTGGATATCAAACAGATGTTCAAAAAGGTGAAGGAAATTCAATTTTATAAGGATCCAGCATTTGCATCACACTGATGTACTATGTACATGAACATTCTTGTGATCACTGATTTTCCAATTTTATATTCTATCTTGTTGTAGGTGAAGTGAAACAGCTATTGGAATTCGCTGCTAAACATGGTGTGACAGAGGCATCTAAACTTTTGAGTGATCTGTGTGACAAAAAGCCAATATACTGTGAGCATTGAGACTTCATCTTCAAGATGCTTGTACATCAAATGAAATAAAGATATGATGATTGAATGATATTCCAAGTCAAAAGATAGAAGCAGATAATGTCTAGGTGACATGAAGAAATGAAAAGCAGATAAGTCGATGCTCTAGTCTGAGACGATTTCTTGGAGGAAAGTTTTCCTTCTTTAGTTGATTCAAAATTCATATTCCAATTGCTACAGTCATTGCTGAGAAAAACTCTTCAAAATCAAATTCAAATCATGAGTGATGAGGTGTAAAAAGATCAAATTTCCATGAATCATCAATCAGATGATTGTAGATGAAGAAGATGTTTCTCCATCATCTCAAGAGAACTACAATAAATAAAGATTCATTTCTATACTAATCAAAAAGAGAGCTTGATAAACATACCGAAACGAATGCATACAGTTCAAGTCACGCGAAGTTGTTCAATTAAGTTAAGTGCGAAAGTGAGAGAAGAATTTATCAAACATGTATATTTGTTTGTGTTCAGATAGAGAAGAGAGATCATGGACAGTAATTTGATCAACAAAACAGAAGACTTTCTCATGGATCCAAGGAGAAAGTCTTAGGATAGTTGAGATGTGATAGGATAGATATTTGATACTTAAAGCTTGAATCGAATATGATCCAGAATCAAGCTAATTTGAATCATCTGCGATTATTAAGATCTTGAATGATATGAGAATAAAATTACTACAAGAAATTTATAGGAAACTATTCCCTGAAGTCAGATTCATGAAGAAAATTGAGAGAAATGGAAAAAATCAGTCAGAAATAATCAAAGAACAGAATTCAAGAGGAATAAAACTTTCGTCAAGTATAGTTGAAAAGCAGTCATTACCTCTTCACTATTATAGTCGAAGATTGTCGTGTTGGTCATGATGTTGGGTCGTTTCGAGAAACAATTTGAACAAGAAAAATATACACACTAGTGCATGACAGAAATATTTGAATATCCGATTCAACGTGGGACCATATAAATAATGATGCGATCAATATTCACGGAATATTTCACTTCGAGATAGTGATTTATTCATGATTAAGGCTTATCGAAGCAAATGAGAATTTTTCTACACATACACACACACTATGTGATGGAGCACGCAAGAGGAAGAAGAACACATTCATCTGGGAAGAAGAATAAGGAATAACATCAAAGTATGTGATGAGGAAGAAAACGTACGACTGAATAGATCAAAGGAAGAGAGAAAAAGATCTATCTGAAGATCTTCTGGGGAGAGAATAGAGGGAGATTGAAACGTTAGTAAAATGTGTATGTGAAAGTGAGATCAAGAGCATCAATGGAGATGAAGATCAGCGAACAGAGATGACTCCGGGCACTATGGATGGAGAGAATATTGGATTCTTTCAACTAGAGCAGGATAAAACGGATGCTGACTATCTAAGGCTTACTTGCTGGGTTGTTGAGAATTGAGAACAGAAGGACTTGCGTGGTCTAGCATAGCCCAAGTATCGATCTTTCCCTGTACTTTCATAAAGTTACTTTACCTCACAACTTTGTACACGAAAATTGTGAAGAGTTTTTGTTCAATGGTATTCAATTTGATGACCTAACAGAGAGAAGTTAATCGGAAATGGGTGCAGGAAGCATTTATAATCAGAAAAGATCAGTTAATACTGGGAAACCCTATTATTATTGAAACAAAAGGATTCAAAAATGAACATTTTGGGAGAAACTTTCAGTACATCAAAGCTATGAGCATCAAAATGGATTCAACAACAAAATAAATTACATAGATATTGGAATCACGTTCTCTTAGTGGACATGGTTGTGCAATGTGGAAACTTGATAAGTAGTAATTTAGAAAAAGATGTCATCCTTACTTTATCACAAATAATTGACAATTTCTCTTATATTTTGGGCTGTGAATTTTCTGAGCGAGAAACTGAAAAGAATTTTCCTCACGCTTGCGATCGCATCAATTGAGGTAGATTCGCGAGGATATTTTTCTGGAAATAAAAAAAATCAAGAATTGTCAAAAAACCAAATCGCTGACATGATCTTTTACCCAACTTACCAACAATCCTTTGAGCAAAAAATCGCGCTGCTGATGTGTTCAAATCATCATCTCTATCGGTACCAAGAATTTGCTTAACATCATAATGATTTTGCTGGGCTCCATATCGGACCACATCCACTTGAACCCAATCAGGACCAAGATTATCCATATCAGAGATCACATACAAGTCCAAACG
The DNA here is from genome assembly GCA_003956705.1 of Brevipalpus yothersi. Lineage (NCBI taxonomy): Eukaryota > Metazoa > Arthropoda > Arachnida > Trombidiformes > Tenuipalpidae > Brevipalpus > Brevipalpus yothersi. Next base: position 58,416 of record QZCP01000076.1, read on the forward strand.
AGGCACAACAATTGCCATAAGCTTTTTGCCATCCGACAAGTGGCAAGATGCATTAATTGAATCCTCACTCACTAATTGATCATGACCGGGAAGGACACTGTTTGATTCCATGATTCAATTGTCTTATTTGGTGAGAAATTAATCAATGATGGAGAAAATCCTACCAAATACTACTGATGACCAGTAAAATTTACGTTCATCATCATCAAGTAAACACTAAAGATTATAAAAGTTTCATATTGAAAGCTTATTTTTGCTGCATGCTTGAACTTTGGGCAAATCGTGTGAAGAGGCGGCATTTCTGAACGATTTCGAATCTGAATTATTTTTCGTCAAAACTTTTCATGAAATGCTGGTCAATGAAAGTGTGGATATTCAGAAAAATATTTGAAAACGAGAGCTAAGATGATTATTGGTCTTTATTCATGTAACAAAATTGCGATAGATTGCTTTCCCATTAGCGATTGGTATCATGTACGATCAAATAGATTGTTGCTGTGCTTTGCTTTTCCATCTCACATTGTCAGGCGCATTCAAATTGCGAGCCATAAATGCCACATCTTTCTCTTTCGATTGGAAACATTTTTTAGTGACGAACGCAGGAAAAAAAGAATGTCTGTGAAATATTCGGATTGGAGATATAATTTGAGAGATGAACCAAAGCGTATTTATACTATGTGGAGCTACTCTTTGTATTGGACGATCAAGTAAAATTGAAATAACAAGCGAAAACAACTCATAAAAACGAAGCACATCGAAAAGTAGACAAGTTGGGAAAATTTTCACCAAGTTTCATCGACTTGGAAGATTAATTCTCAGAAAGGTCGAAAAAATAATTACTCAAAGATGCTCTATTTTGAGAGATGATTACCTCGCATTTAATTTCGTTGATAATGATAATTTATTATTCTTCTGACCGCTCATATTGGCCACTTTTTTACTCAAAAAACATGTCCATTGTGGAGCTGGAACGAATCAATTCTCGATTGTTTTCAGATATCCGTCTCAACATCGAATCAAAAAACCATACTTTTGCTCTCGAAAGGATTTTCGCATCATAGTCAATGAGTGAGTTAGGAGCAGAGAGAAGAAAATTAGAAATATATAGAATTTACTCGAAAAAGAGAAGTTTTGGGTGAAAAGTTTGCTCGTTTTTACTGACGATTTTCGAAAATTAAATGGCTAACTACATGTATGAGGCGAAGCAACAATAAATCGGTTCTTTACAATGCTACCAGAATATTCTTCCAACTTCGCACATATTGGGCTGATTGCAGCTGCTTGTCAAAGAACTTGATGTCTTGGTAATGCCTTAAAAGAGACTATAAGAAGTCGAACGGGACGATGTTGGTAATTATTCTGAATTTTTACGTATTTGAGTAAAAATGAACCGTCTATATTTGTTACTTTTCTTTTTCGTTTTGAGTTTCTCTTGTACGACTGGAGGTTCTGATGACAATAATAATGTCGAAAATGATCTTGACCGAATGGCCTCTGAGCTTGAACAGCTAGCCGAAAAAAATCCATCTGATGAGGAAGGAAGTCGTCGAAAAGTGATCAAGAAACTTGGAAGTATCAAAAAGCTCATCGGAAAAGTTGAATTGAATCATGGGGCAACAAAAAAATTGGGTAAAGTAATTAAGGAAGTCTTTGGAGATGAGGAAGTCATGGAAAGTATTAAAAGACCTCAGAACGAAGAGAATATAAAGCAAACAATCGATTTAATCAAGAAAAAGCTTGATGATCAACCCGAATTGAAAGAAGAGGTGAAGTCCGTGTTTAAACAGAAATCGGAAGGAAATAAATTTCTCGATAAACTTGGAAAATTTGGTAAATTCATTGCTCGAGCTGGAAAATGGATCTTCAAGATTATCAAGAAGTTATTCAAAATTTCAGTGTTCATGACCAAATTCCTCATCAATTTGGTGATCAGATTGGTTGGTGAAGTGATCGGTATTGCATTGTTCTTACCTGCTCTGGTTTTGTTCCTTTATACAGCGGGAAGTATGATAGGTGGTAAAGCTCTGTATTACACTGGTGAATTGATTGGCCATTCTTTGGACGTTGACGAAGGTCCATTCAGCGAAGAAGGCTATCTTCACTTCCTCCAATTTGATCTGGGTACTGATTCATAAGCCTGGTGAACAATATCTATGGTTCTGAGTTTCATCTCACTAGAATTGTTAGAACCATAATTGTAACTACTAATGACAAGTGAAAAGAATCATCTATTGATGATTGCATGCTTGATCGATCTCTATCAGAATAAATTTCAAAACCAAGAAGTAATTCTGAAATGTTCCTAGCATTCTAGACAGTTGGTGAAATAGTGTTGAATCTTTTTAGAAGTTTTTACGATCCGTAGTCAAAAAGATGGTATTGGTAATAAAAATTCTTATCAAACCATCTTCGGAAGTGTTTATACGAAGTTTCAAGGCGTTTTTGCAATGATCTAGCATGAACTCCTCTGTAACCCAACACAGAGCAACCAATTGGTTACGTATGCATGAAAAATCTACAAGTGAAAAATTCAATGCTCATTACGGAAGCCTCCTGATAAATGGATTGAAATGCCCAAATTTTGAGAGATAATTGCTAATATCACAGCCAGTGTATTGAAGAAAGTAAATTATGCATTAAATCAAGGGTTGTGTGATCATTCCTTACACTCTAGTCACTTAGGCCAAGTGTAAACGGTTCCACAATGTTCCAAATCAGAGCCGATTGTTTAAAAATGCACTCCATTTTAATTGGATGCTTTTAGAATAATATAAATAATTTGAGAATTATAAAAAATAAGAACCAAAATGTTTAAATCGATCATCTGGTCAAAGAGATTTCATTTGCTTCATCAACTCTTCAAGAGACTGATTTGTATCTCCAACCGTTGAAGAGGCTGTTGTTGCTTCTGTGGTTGCCTTTTCATCTCTTGTGTACTCAAGTTTTAAGCCAGGAGCAACTTCTTTCTCCTCAGATTCAGCAGCTGATTCGTCAATCAAACATATGCCCCAATCATTTTCCTCATGAACAATCTCCTCTTCTTTTACCTTATTTTCCAGGCAATCTTTAGGTTTGGCCGCCTCTTTGGCAATGTATTCTTTCTGTCTTTTTATACAGTTGGCATCATCGCATGTTGGATTCGGTTTCATCGACATTGTTGGAAAAAAATCCAACATAGCATTGTAGCCCAGATAATCACTAACTTTTCCGAATTTGAGTAAATATTTCAGAACATTTTGAACTAAAAATCCTGCGACAATACCCATTGTGGTTGGAAGAGATGCTGCACAAACTCCTTCTTTTTTTAATGTTTTCTCATCGATTCCAGAGGCCACAACTAATGGAGGTGCACACTGATGGAGGATAGAAAAAGTTGATCAGACATCATCAGCAAAAAGATAATCCTAATGAAATTCATGAGAAACTTACTCCGAAACATGCACTTTGGCCTGGTATAATCAATTGGATATGGCCTGAGACAGCATTTTCACTGACACCTGACTCAAACCAAATCTGATTGATCTCATTACAAGCGGTGTTTATGGCCATTCTCGCTTCGAAGTTGTCCACACAACTTAGCACGAGGTCCACCTGCTTCTCTTGGAGGCCACCTCGCTGAATTCTATCGATGAATTGAGAAAATGAATCCACCTTGGTGATGTCCATATTATGAGTTTCAAATACTACATCGGGATTGATGAAAGATAATGTTTTGCTGGCTGCTTCAACTTTTGTCATTCCTGCTTGATGAGGCTGGAAAAATAGCCTATTCATGTTTGCTAATTCTACTTTATCATAATCGAAAAGAAGTAGTTTCCCAATTCCACACCGAGTTAACATTTCAGCCGCAACAGAACCGACACCACCGATTCCAACGATAAGAACAGTGAAGTCGCGAATTCTCTATGGAAAGAAATAACGGCAATCATTTTGATGAACTAATTTTTCAAAGGGATGACGGAAAACTTTGCTCATTCATTCAGCCTCACAATTGATGGAGAAATTCTTCCGAAGTATCATCACCATCAGCTGTTAGGCAAACTCTGACATGCATTTTTGGTTCCAGGATGATCAATTTCGATAAGTGATCAAATTCAATCATACCTCATAGTTTTCAACGATTCCCATTCGTTTCAAGGCCATCAATCGGCTAAATATCGCAAAAAATATGACCAACAGAAGACGAATTTGAAGTGAAGACAAGTGAGAAGTACGAGTTAGACATGGTTACATTCTCTTTTCTGAATTGATTCTCATCACTTACCTGTAAGGATTCATATCGTTCACCTCAGCAGACATAACATCGATCTTGCCCCTAGCTGGTTGAGCCATTTTGACCAATAAATATGTTGAATCAATTTGTGAATGTAAATAACACCGAAAACACTACACTCCTGCTGACCGTACACGTGGCTGTTTACGTTTAAATCGATGATGACATCTTTCACCATGAAAACGAGTAAACAGAGTCTGCGTTGATCGAGAATTCATGCAAAAACTGAAATTGAAAAACTGAACTCTCTCCAGTCCATCATACTAATCTTGACCCGAACTCGATTCAAATTGTACATTAGAAGAAAGCTTCTGGTATCATTGATGAAAGTCTACAAAAATCAAGTTTGTTTCAGAGTTCTTCAATGATCAACCAGTTCGAGGTTGACACATCTTACATATCATAAGATGGGACATATCTTTCCAGCTAACGGTCAGTCTTGACTGTGAACTTGAGCTTTTCTTTTTTGTAGTCTAGTTAGAAAAGTTTGCTGAGAATCTAAGGCTACAACGATTTTTTTAAACAGCAGCAATTAAAAATACATTCAGAATGGCAGACAATCCTGGTGATCAAGCTTCAATGGTCGACCAAATAACTAGTTTGGACAATTCCCAGCGATTTAATTATCGAAATCCTCCAAATGAAGCAGATCTCAATGAAAGTGGATAATTAAATTATTGGGATTGAAGTTTGCATGCAAAATTTATAATCAAATGATAGAAAGAGAATTTCATGAAGGCAATCAAGGTTAGTTTTGAATGTTAAGATTGTTCAACAGATTAGTATGGGGAGAAAGAATCTAACTATGACTTTCATCGATAAGTGTACCCTCTTCGGATGAGCTCATGATCATATTTTATTTTTAGCAATCAAATTTTTGTTCTCAATTCCATCATTGCGCAATCAATTTCTCAATTGATGAAACTTGAGATATGCATGATGGAAACTCATACTATATGCACAATCTTTCATTATAAGGGTTTGAGATGAGTGGATGAAAAGCCCGATCCAGCAATGCATCGTATGAAAGAGCCATTCTTTCTCTTTTCCTGGAAAATTCGATTCCTCTATCAACAACTCATAAATTCAAGTGATGAACGAAGTATTGAAACAGCCTTGAATCTTTTGACGGTAAAGTCAAACAGTGTGATGTATTTTAGTTTCATAATCTAGGGCTTTATCATTACGCAACTACATGTATGAGAACCCTAGTATATTGGCAGTTTGACACACATATTCTATCCCTATGCCAATGAATCATGTGGTAGAAATTTTGGACTTTTGAAATAGTCATTATTCCAGAGGCACATTTGTACCAATATGTAACGATGATCTCACATGTTGAGATTCACTAAGCTGGGCAAGAGTATAAAAAGAACCAAATTACTCCTCACATTGTGTTAACAATTATAAAAGGTACACACAGATCGACATGGAAAGGAAAACTTGTTTAACCAGATTGATTGCGTGAGAATCTCGCGAATAGAACATTTTTCTATCTATCTCTCGAATAAGACCCCAATTTCCAAGTTCCGCGAACGTCTTGGCACAAGTCACGAGCATGAAAGTTCAGAGTGTTCTGCTGATAAGGAAATGGGCAATCATATGACTGGTTATATAGAATGTTTGTATCGTTGGAATCTAGACTAGAACAAATTCTAGCTCCAATTTGATCTTATCGTGAAGGGATGATGACTTTATTCCCCAACCGATGGATGCTTTGAGCACTTGAAAAAACTGGAAGATCTTTGATAGTCGTTTTATTAGCCAATGAACAGAAACTTACACTCATTAGCTTGGGTTTTGAAGAGGAGGAACATTTACATCGATTTTTGGATGAAGGATGAAACTGGGTATTTTCGATAATTTCATACTCTAAAAGCCATTGAAATTGAAGCCTCGTGTAAAATCACTGGGTCCATAATGAAAAGAGAATCCACTACTGTTGCCCATCGAAGGTCCAAAACCCCCTCCCATATCGAAGAATTGGAAGATATGATTTGGATCTATATCAGACATGCCTGATCCATCATCATCAACACCGTTATCGTATCGGGCTCTTTTCTTCGGATCAGAAAGAACATTATAAGCTTCACCCAATTCCTTGAACTTGACCTCTTGATCTTTTTTCTCATTCGCAGAAGCACCCGAGTGTCTATCTGGATGATGTATCAATGCTCGTTTTTTGTATGCTTTCTTAATTTCATCCTGGCTAGCCGTTCGTGGGACACCCAAAACTTTGTAATAATCTTTCCGCTTTGATTTTTTTAGCTCGAGTTTAGCTCCTTCCAAGAGTTGCTTGTGCTCTAGAGGAAGGAAGAAAATAAGTTATAAGCCCATAAAGACGAACAGGGAGGCCATATGAGAGAGGTTATTGAATTCTCTTTCTCTCACACAAACGTCATTCATTGAGTCAATCATCTGAGGAGAAAGGAGTGAAGTCATCATACAATAAAATTGAATAGAAGAAGCACACTATAGTAGACGGATCAACAGTTTGCCCAGTCATACTTCCTCATTAGGCTACTCGGGACATTTCGAGGAGGAACATTCCATCATGATCAGAAATCATCTCTTGATACAGAACTAGAGTAACTCAGGCTTTTGAATTCATATTACCTGCCAAGCAATTCCCTTCTGATCAGAACGATGATAGAGGAGTTTGAAAGTGAATAATTTGGATTGCAAAAGAGTCTATTTTGCAGGGAAACCTGTATCATCGATGAACTATGAGAGTCGAATTTATCGGGCATGTCACAAGACCGAAAGATTGACCCTCGATTAGTTACAATCAAGATAGAGACCGATCATCATCCAAAAAGAGAAAAGGGAAAAGAGGAGTTATGCTCATCTCGAAAAGCTTATGACTAGGTAGGAAAAATTGGTTTTGATGTTTTCAGACGCTAATTTAGCGTTTTCTAGCAATAATCATGGATGACAAAAGACTGAAACGATGGATAACGAACTATACCAACATTTGGAGGTAAATGTAACACCTCACATTAATTCATGAGACTGGTTCAACGAAATTTGAGAGAAGTGAGAAAGCATTGACTTAGCAACTAATATCTATCATGGAAGAGAGAAAGAGAGAGAAAGAGAGAGACATGCCTCAATGAACTATCAGATCTTGTTTAGCAAGATTTCATCATAAGTTTGGGCGTACTAAGGCACAGAGATGCAATTTCCATCATCACAAAAGGAAATGAGAGAAAGAGAGAGAAAGAAAATGAGAGAGCTGGAGGGGGTGCGAAAGTTGTTTCTGAGTAGGTTGTAACGGTTCCTTCTCCTCATCTTTCCGAGTCCAATGATTTGGGTGAACTTGGGGGTAGGTTTAAGACCTATGTATGAAGCCCACGGTTTTGGTGTGAAATTTAACTCATGGGAACTTTAAGAGAACAAATAATTGACAGAAGAGCAAATAGAGCTTAGAATTATTTCAAACCAGAAAATTCAGCCTCGAGACTAATTCTGATGTTAAAACAATTGACTTTGAATTCACCATCTGGCTTGCTCAACACGCATCATATGTACATGTGTTTTTGTTGAATTTGAAGATATTTACCTCTGGTCTTTTCCTTTTTATAAATGAGTTCGTAGTCTCTAACCGCTTCTTCGTATTTCTCTGAGTCCATATACAATTTTGCTCGTTTTAGATAGGCTTTTAGATAATCTTCATCATTTTTGATTGCATTACAACAATCCTCTAAACCCTTCTCTAATTCGTTTTTCTGTGGATACAAGATGGTGAAATGAATGCAGTTTCTTGGATAAAAGTAGTTGAAATAATTAGATAATTTGAAGAAAACATACCTTTGCATAAATGAGAGCTCGATTGAAATACAATTTAGCGTTAGTTTTCGAGTTGAACGGATCTATGGTCAAAGCTTCGGTGTAAAGCTTGAGTGCTTCATCTAATTTATTGGACTTGTAGGCAGCATTTCCTTCATCTTTCTTGTTCTTCAAATTTTTTGCACGTTTCAAAGCACCATGTGCTTTGGCGTGATCGGGACATAATTTGAGTGCTTGAGTAAAATGATTGAAAGCTTTCTCAGTATTATCCTGATAGTAGAGCATTAATCCTTTGAGAAAATATATATCCGGATTAGATGGATCATCTCGATATATTTTGGTAAGAATATCTTGACTTTCCGAATAACGTTTCAAGTATGTGAGACATTCAGCTTTCAGTACTTTCAATCGATCACACTGTGTGGCTGATACGAGAGCTTTATTAACGTAATATAAAGCTGCTCGATAATCTTTGTTATCATATGATTTTTTACAATCATCAAATGCTTTGGAAGCACTTTTAACATTCTCTAATTCGGTCACAAATTTTTTATCCTTATGATCACCATATTCTTGCACTTTACGTAGAGCTAATGAAAAATCACCAGTAGACAGTAATCGTCGAGCTTCCTCAAAACAAACAGTATCATTTTGTTCTAAACACTCAATTTCAGGCATGTTAAGTAATATATATGTATAATATTAAATCAAATATCAATAACAGAAAAAAAGTGTATACATATATATGATTTGAAGGGTTTTATGTTTCTTGGTACAATATATTCCACAAAATTGATGATAAGGACACTATTTCACTGGACACACAAACACATATACACACACACAATGGATCAAGGGTTAATCCAATTAAATAGATACACAGACACTAAATCGTCAAGTCCGAAGCAATTGATAATGATCAGACAAAATTAATCAAGGAAATGAGAAAAGATTTTGCTCTCTTCTCTCCACTTTGATCAGGTCGCTACAGTCGAAGTGAGCATTTTTTCTTCTATCTCACATGTGTAGTGTGATCTCACAATGTACAGTGGACATAATCACAATTAAACAACCATCAATAACAATGATTCAATTCGGCATCAATTTTAAAATTATTTGATCAATCGAAACATTGCTTACTGATAAAAAAAATCAAAATCAAAAGTAAATCGATTTTTTAATAGAAAAACGAAAACTTTTTTCCTAAAAAATTTTAGAAACTTTAGTCATCTCTCAAATGCCATCTGTTGGAAAATTTTTGAACAAGAAAGTCCAAGCATGTTTGACTTGTTCTCAAAGTCAAACTGTGTGTAAAAGTGGATTGTTTTGAATTGTAATATTAATTTGGTTTTGATTAATTAAATTTATTGTATTCGTGTGTATTGATTGTGTGCTTTTTTTTCGATTGACATGAGTAACGCTGCAACCTTACCACCACCGATACCAGTTTCGCCGTTTATAAGGGTAAGTGAATCCATTCCATTCCACATGAACATCACCATATATGAGATGTGTGTTTATCTATATTTTGATTGAATGTTTATTGTGTTTGGATTGATGTAATCAGAATTTTATTGAATTTTTAATTCATGTACCTCCTTCTATGATTAACAGCTCGCAAGGTGGACACTATTTGTATCTGGTATTGCTTGGGGAGTCCATCGACATCGTGTGAATAGAAGGAAAGAAGATGAATATCAGGCATATATAGCCAAAATGAAGCCGATATGGATGGAAAATAAGAGAAAAATTTTGGCTAATAGGAATAGAGGTAAGTTGTTGATTGTTTTATGGATATATGATCGTGTGTCTGTGTGTGTGTGGTCACATTTTGCTGAACATTTTCTACAAAAACAACAATCGACTGGTTTGTCAAGTTTCTAGCTGTTTGTCATTGAAATATTCGCTGTTGGGTGAGAGAGAGTTACAAACATTGGTACCTTCGATAATTGAGTTTCTTATTGAAGATTGAGCTAAAAGAGGAAACAAGTCTCATCTTTCACACATAATTCTCTGACGCATTACTTTTTCTCCTCTTTTTTCAGAACAAATGTTACAACTCGGCAAGGAAACTCAAACACCAATTCCTAAGGACTTCGACAAATTATATCCCATGTATCCCGATGCACCCAAGTATCCAACTGATACATCTTAACGTCATCCTTTGATTGGTGATTAGTATTGCGGCACGATTTGGCGGTTGAGTGTTAACTTCTAGTAAATAATCGGCGCAATGCAATAAATGTCAGCGTTGTTCCACGATCGTTAGTTACGAATTTAGCCAATGCAGAGCGTATCAATTTGCTGATATACACCTCTATTAAAAAAAATTATGTAAATCAATTTTGCGGTCCGTCCTCTTCCACTTCCTCCTCACATCATCGCTGATTGTTGTTTATTCAGTTGGATTCATTGAAGATTGTTGATCTGACCTAAGCACTCTAACTTTAGATGCTGTTAAATCAACTTCTCTCTAGATGTTGTCGAGAAAAAGGAAAAAAAGAGTCACCGCTGAGTCAATAAGATGAGTGAGAGAGAGGCAATACTTGCTATGAGAGTGAGAGACAGAGAGATCAAGAGAGAGAAAGAGAGAGAGAGAGAGAGAGAGAGAGAGAGAGAGAGAGAGAGAGAGAGAGAGAGAGAGAGAGAGAGAAAGTTCGGGAGGCTTTTAGTGCCAATGTATTTGAAAGACGTTGGTTGAGGAAAAATTTCCGACTGAAGAAACCACTTACTGAGGTACATTAGCCATCATCAGTCCCGACATTGTCAATGGTGTTCCTTGGGTATTCTGGAAGACAGTGATTATCATTTACATCATCATCGGCGTGATCATCGTGATCATCATCAACCGGAGACTCGAATCTTTACATCAGCTCCTGTCTGATCCGTCTTGTGATCATTTCTCGTCTCTCCCACCAAAGAGAGTGATAAAACTTTCTCCTATTTTTTTTCCTTTATCTCACTATTGAGTCATTATTCTTTCGATGATACAATCGTTCTCACTCAGTTGCCCCCAAGTTGTTGCCCAATCGAGAGGAGGAAGATTTTTCACCTATTTTCCATTCTCATTCATCTGAAAACTCTCTCTTTCTGAAGAACTTAAAGAATCTGAAGAATCTGAGTTGTGGAAAAAAATTTCCGCTCTGTCAGTCTATGTGTTTTTCTTCTATTGGGATTTTTCTACTTGTGGTGATGATTATCTGTATTGATGAAGTGCTACTAATGATTTTCCAGGATCGATCATAATGTCTCTCCCATTATCACCGTTATAAATTAGGCTGGTGACGAAAGATCGTATTGAAAAGTTTCGACTACGATAAGGAGCATCGAAGTTCCTGTTCCTCATTCGAATTTTCATTCCACATCATGGCTACCACTTCTATGGGAGGACTAACTGTCACGAATGTGAAAATGGATTTTATATCCAGAAATCGTCGGGGCACTGCCCAAGGTCCAGCTTTACAAATCAATCCTGGACTTTTGGGAATACCACAGATCAATCATCGAAAAGCTAGTTTACCGATCATCACCGGGCTGAATGGTGATCATTTCGGTGAGGAAAGTGATGACGAATTCACATCAGAGGCACTTCTCACCGCTGCCAGACTAGGTAGGTATACTTGGACTCATATGGAGCTAAAATCATTGATTTTGGGAAGATGTATCCTCTTGAACTTTGTTTGGGAGAAAACATTCCTTTTCACACTTATTTGTCAGTGTTGTTATTCGGCCATAGATAGTGCGACGAGTACTTTTCCTCATTAGTTTTTTTATCTGATGTTTTTTGATCAATATTTTCATGAAAACCCAAATTAGATAGCTTCTGATTGAAAACATGTGTGTGTGGAGAAACTTTCAAGGTAAATTTCAACACGATAAAAAAGTTGCTCAATTATTGACTGGAGCAGGGAAAATGTTTTTATTTTCATTTCCGAAACACAAGAGGAGCAGATTATTTTGTCAGAAGATAAACCTTTCGTCGCCAATTGATCAGAGAATTTATTACAGAAAAGTTATCAACTTTCATTTTTTTTTCGTAGCAAAAAACTGATCCACTATGTCGAATATTTCGAATGTATCAAAATACTGAATCTTACTACGATCATACCACACGAATGAAACATTGTCTCGATTGAAAATCATGATATATCAAGATACATTAGGCAAATCAAGATATTAGCCATCTCTTTTCATCTCTCATAATTCTCCCAGAGGCGAACGGAGACATTTCCGAAGACGACAGTCCATGAGCATAAATCACAATCATAATCAAGGAGGGAGAAAAGGGAGTGAAAGAGAGAGAGAGAGAGAGAGAGAGGGAGAGACGGAAAAGATTTATTGCTGTAAAAAATACCATGTCCATAAGGCATTTTTTCTCGTCTTACCTTGAGAATGAAAAAAATTTTTTTTTCTTCTCTAATTTCACACACATTCAATCGATCAGAGAGAGTACAATTCTTTATACTTTTATTTTCTGTACGCATAAACACATATTTATTGGCCTATCTTTATTCGTATAATTTCAATTGCTATATGTGTATTGATGATCTGTTTTCGAAAAGAGAGAGAAAGTTTTCACGTTTAAACGAGGAAAACTGCGCTTGTACTCTCTCTCTCTCTCTGTACGATTGATTCGTTGGAATGGTAATTGCTCGGTAAGAGAGAGAGAGAGAGAGAGAGAGAGAGAGAGAGAGAGAGAGAGAGAGAGAGAGAGAGAGAGAGAGAGAGAGAGAGAGAGAGAGAGAGAGAGAGAAAGCGGAAAAAAAGTTGTTCATCAAGTAAGCAAGATAAAATAGTATTGTAGAGTAGTGTGAGTTGGGTTAGCTATAGTGGATGATTCGTAATGGTGATCAAGATGAATGAAATTTCGGTGTGTAAAATAGAGTATATGGCTGGTGATAATTTTCTAGCTAAGCTCACTTCACTCGCCCGACAGTGATCATCATTCCGAGAATTTATTGTCACGCTATGTTTCAACTCAGGCCACCGGCAACTACTACTATTACTACTACTACTTTTTCCACTTCTTCTAGTGAATGTCCACCGATCCATAGCTTGAGCCGATTGTGTGATCATCAACGTTCAAGATTGTTTCATACTGTGCTTGATCATACTTTCCACCATCATTTTACACTATTGCAATCAAAAGCAATAAGCATAATCCACCAATCAGTTAGCTAGCTAACAGTGGAGAATGAAGAAGAGAGTTCGTGATTGTTAGAAGCTATGATGATTTGATGTTTCGTTTCATTATTTGTGTATTTTGCTGATCAGTACGAATTTTTTTTCTCTTCTGTTCACTACGAAAACATTCTTCATTCATTTTTACCTTTTATCACTATGATTCACACTTTTATTCTCTCCATAATCTTATAACTCATGAATGATCTCGGTTTTAATTTTCATCTCAATTCGCCATCAAAGGAGGCAAACGATTGAGTGCCGTTGGTTTGGCTTTCACACAACAGATTCAAAATATGGCCTTACGATTGTCAACAAATCATCAGGATGTGATTGAAAAATTACGAATTCTATGTGCCCGATATTTGCGTACTCGACTCTCCGAAAGTGGCCTACTTACTCGACGTAGCTGTTTACAGAGGCTAAGATCAATGGGCAATATTGATTTTGATCCAATTTACGATGATCTCATGGAAAAAATACAATTACTTATGAATAAGCTCGATTCACAACGACCTGGTCTGTACGATAGTGTTGTCGAACAGATTGGTAACAATAAATTGATTCTCGCATCACCGGAACGTGCCGTTCAAGCATTGACCATACTGTTGGAGCAAATTTTTAAGAAAGACATATCTTGGCCAAAGATAGCCGCAATGTTTGGCATTTGTGGTGCACTTGCTTGTGATGCATCCAAGAGAGGTAAACAAGATTACACTATCAACCTAATTGATGCGGTAGCCGAATTTAGTCAAGGTCCTGTAAGCGAATGGATCCTGGAGCAAGGAGGTTGGGTAAGTTTTTTTATGTAGGCCCATAAACTGTCCAGTCCTTTATTTGAAGAGTATAATTTCTTTCTCCTTTGAAATTGAAAGTTTTTCCCAATTTGATTGAAATTTTTGTCCAATTAGCCTTGAGGTTTGGAAAAGAAATTTATCGGATTTGAAAAGTTGAAAAAATTGAGATTTGAAAGAGAAATTTTCTCACAATCATCATCATTCGTAACTAGGGTATGCAATTATGCCAATGTTACTTTTTTTCGTTAACCAATTACTTATTATGAAAATGACTTTGCAAACTCGGCGGAAAAAGTGGTTAGACATAACATATTCCATATTGTTATCGATGAATCGCATCATGTGCATGAATAGAAATTTGCAATTGCTAGGATATTTTCGAAATTGGATATCTTCTTTCACTTTGAGTATTACTCTTTCTGTTGATTGAGAGTGTCTTCCAGTCGATGTAACTCTCGAGTCAATCTTTCTCTCGATTCTTCAAGAGCTATAATCGAATGTGATTGCTAAGAGATTTTGCTCATTACACTTCAACAATTGTGAATCAGATTCACGATGAGTTGTTGTTCACTTTAATTGATGAACGCTCTTATCTTATTTTTTGTGTATTTATTTTTCACTTTCATACAGAAAAGTCTTCTCTATCGATTCAATCGGAAATCTCCATGGACTAAGGTGATGAGATACGCCACTTTTGCAACTCCCACTTTGTTCCTATTGTCAGCCATCCTATGGACTTATTTATGAAAACTTTGTGATGTGATAAACATGAAGAGAAAGTGTGTTGCACATTAAAGTATCCACATGGAAACACTTTCGATGTAAACTACTGTATTTCTAGTCACCATGAAGAATCTAGATTCCTGAGGTGAAAAAAAATCAGATGGCCTTCGTTATCCTTGCAATAAAAAGTGATCATGCCTTTCAACAGGATCGACTTGAAAAATCAAGGAAAACTTTTCCTGGGCCAATTTTCAAGAATTTTCATAGCAAAAAACCCCGAAGTGAGCTTTTTGATGAATTTCATGATAATTTATAGAGACCGAAACTAAATCATATGAGCACATGAACTTGAACATAAATTGATTCTTGATATTGGTTACAAGTACCATCCAGATGATTGAGATGAGTATTTACGCATGTGATAAGATAATAATGTTAAAAATGATTCATCTAGGTGGGAAAAGTTCACCTAAGCTTTCATAAGCCTGAATAAATTAGGCTTGAATAGAAGTGAATGGAAAATTTTCGACTTTCTTCCAAATATAACAATAAAAATCATTATGATGATCCATCTTGCTTTGCTTTGATCATATCTTTGAATTGAGAAAGAATCTTGTTTTCGCGCTTCATTCGCTCCTCACGGTTAAACATCTGTAGAGCACGCTTTTCATCGGCACTGTAAATTTGGTTTTCTTTTCGCATTCGAACAGCTTCCATTCTTCGGTGTCTAGATCCACTCATTACAAATCCAACATCTTCAAATTGAGCAATCTCTTCGCTCGTTAAACCAATTTCTCCTCTTCTTGGAATTCTCTTTCCTTCCGCTACATAGGCAGCCATTGCAGCACCTTCACCGGGTAGAAGAGCTTTTCCCAAATCTCTCACATGAAGTTGTGCCGAAGATTTAGGCAGAGGACCAATTTGGGAATCATCATCAGATTCTTGATCAGCTTGTGGTCTACTAATAAGAGGCTCTTCCTCTTTTCGATTCTTTAAAACTTCCTCTATAGATGAGTTACTATCGGTGGATTCATCACTACTTGAAGGTGCACTCTTCTTTTTGTGCTTCTTTTTGGAATGTGATGACTTTTTGTGAGAAGTTTTTCTATGCTTCTTTTTGTCTGTGGCAAAAGAGAGAAAAATGTTAATGTCAAATGATTTGATTAAAATTTATGATGAAATGAATTTCTCGAACAGAAAGATATCTAGTAAAAATAAACTGGAATAATGATCAAGATAGTTTACCTTTCCTCTTTTTCTTCTTCTTCGACTCTCGGCCATTACTGTGGATAGATTTAGATTTTTTCACATCATCATTTGAATCATCTGAATCATCATAATCATCATAATCACTATCAAGCGGTCTTTTCGGTGATCTTCTCCATACATCAGGAACACCGAGAGCTCCTATTCGCTCTCGCTTTTCACGTCTCCTGGTGTCCATGCTCATGGTTGTGATTCACACAAACACACACACACACACTCACATGAATATCAACAATATCAAATACATAAATCACATTCACAATCAATCAAAAAATTCACATCAAAAATAATCAAAATAACATTCCCAAAGATGCTCACTTCTCAAAATCAAAACAAAAATGTTATGTTGATGATGAAACTTGAAAGTTTCATGTAAAAGTATCGATTATTCACTATCGATACATCGAAAGTATCAAAGCAAAACATTTTCATTATCATGAAAATAATTTGAATGAATATTATCTTACTGTTTGTGAAGTGATTGAAATTCTGATGAAAATTTGAAAATTTGATAAATTACATCAAGTGATTTAGTGAATCGTGTGTGTAATTTCAAGGTGGTGACTAGTTAATTGATCGGTGGAAAAGCGGGTATAAACATTAAACTATGAAGGGATCAGAGAAAGATGTTGTTTATTTTTGGGATCCTATGGTCGGCAATTTTCATTATGGTGTTGGACATCCAATGAAACCACAAAGATTGTCTATTACTCATTCACTGGTGTTCAATTATAATTTACATAAGAAGATGAAAGTTTATCGACCGTATAAGGCTTCTTTTCATGATTTGTGTCGATTTCATTCGGAAGAATATATTTCCTTTTTATCTCGTGTCACACCATCAAATGTCAGTACATTTACCAAAATGTTATCACATTTTAATGTTGCCGAAGATTGTCCAATATTTGAGGGTTTGTATGATTTTTGCTCTCGATACACTGGAGCTTCACTACAAGGTGAGTATATGGTTTGGAGAGCTATGATCACAGAGTAAACTGTGGCCATGACTTCGATTATCGAAAGGTATATTAATAATGATATCCGGTTATTTTGATTGTAGGAGCTGTTCAATTGAATAATAATTGCTGCGATATTGCCATCAATTGGTCTGGAGGATTACATCATGCGAAAAAATTTGAAGCATCAGGTTTCTGTTATGTGAATGATATAGTTATAGCGATTCTTGAACTACTCAAATATTATCCGCGAGTGTTGTATATAGACATTGACATTCATCATGGTGATGGTGTACAGGAAGCCTTCTATCTCACTGATCGTGTGATGACAGTTTCATTCCATAAATTTGGTAATTTCTTCTTTCCTGGTACTGGTGATATGTTCGAAATTGGTGCCGAATCAGGACGAAATTATTCCATCAATATACCTCTCAAAGAGAACATAGATGATAGCACATATGCCTCTGTTTTCAAGCCTGTAATTGATCGTGTTATCCAGTGCTATCAACCATCAGCCATTGTTCTCCAATGTGGAGCCGATTCTTTAGCTGGAGATAGACTTGGATGTTTCAATCTTTCCATCAAAGGGCACGGTGAATGTGTAAAATATGTAAAGACTTTCAACCTTCCTCTCCTGGTGTTAGGTGGTGGAGGATACACACCTCGAAATGTTGCTCGTGCATGGACATATGAGACTAGTATTCTGGTTGACGAAGCGATCAGCAATGAAATTCCATACTCAGAGTACTTTGAATACTTTGCACCAGACTTTTCTCTCCTACTCGATAAACCTTGTGGTGATTCGGCTCACAATGCAAACAGCAAGATATATCTTGAGACATTGGTTAAATATGTTCATGAGCTTCTTCGTAATGTAGAACATTCACCATCTGTACAGATGCAATTCACCCCATCAGATCTGATCAGTCCTGAAAAAACTTCGAACGGAGGAACTGTCAGCACTGCAGAGGCTGCAAATGAATTCTATGATGGTAACTCAAGAGAAAATATGCGCAAAATTAATGACTCTAACGATGCATCGAATCGAGAGGAAGATTCATGATCTTAAACATAGGACATCTCTTCCAAGAGAGGAGACAAGACGCTACCTCATATTCAACTTGGTGATTTCGAATCGTGGTTTTTTAGACCCTGTAAAGGATTACCTCAAATAAGCTCCACGGAAGTTATGGAATTCTCGGGTTGAATTGAAATACCTCCGCATTCTTCGAATGAATCTCTTTGCTCATACATCAGCGGCGATAGAATCTGGGAAACATGTGATGCGAAACTCCTCATTTCTCCAACAGACTCGAGGCTGAAGGATTTCTTCTAGGATCTATGTGCGATGAACAAAGCTAAAAAGGTTCAATTTCTTATTGTGTGCAAGCGAAAAAAAACGGTTGTATAAACTCGTTGAAGCTTGCTATGCTCAATCAATGTTAGGTTCCTCTACAATCCTCCAATTTTTATAGAGAAGATCCAATTCTGTAATGTCTATAACTCGTAAAAATGGATATAATCAGTTTGCCTTGCATTGAAATTCTTTGAATTCGATTGATGATAATAGATCAGATGCTTGAACAGTGAGAGAGTACAATACCTCCACCTTTCTCATGTTCCAAAAGGAAAAAGTATAAATCACACTGCGTAAGTACCCTTGGGTAGCACTTGAATGATTTATTTATGATTCTTTTGTTTCAAGCGCTCTACTTTTTCCGATTTATCTTCCAAAGAAGCGCCAGGTAAGCTGCAAACCGGAGGACTAGAAAACACAAGAACAATCGGAACATATTTACATACAAGGTATTATCAGTGACACCAAACTGGGAAAGAATGTATGATTTTGTGGTATTAGAGGAAAGTATGTCGCCCATGAATGGATTATTAGTATTCATTTCCCGGAAAATTTTGTCAATCATAGTCATTCCAGGATTAGAGTATGCATCTGTACCGTTTCCGTTGCCCGATCCTCCGCCATTGTCTCCATAATCAGTGAAACCTGGTATCAATCCAGACACCAGATCAAGCAATGCACTCGGTGTTTTGCTTGGTGCAATAGTCACTATATTGGGACGAATGATACATCGTCCAAATCCATAGGTTATCGCCACCAGACATTCAAATCCATATCTTATGTATGATATGTATGTGAATGGCTTGAAAAAATGAGGCATAGTTCTCAATCGGACAAAGAAACCGGCGAAAAGCATGGTCGGAATGCTAACTATAGGTGCAAAAAATACCGCTGCTGTTGCATTTTCCATAAAAATTGCACTGACCAACAGTCCATGGCTTTGGGCTGTCAGTGCAACCAAAATCAGTATCCACAGGAACATCATAAGTCTCCACGGTGACCATATTTGAGCATTCATTATGTAAATGATGGTACCATAGAGAGCTGGAAAAAATACTTGGAATGGAATGTCGGCCAAAGTTTTTCCAATAAAATATATGCCCGCTGAATACCATCCATTGGATCGTTCTTTAATGAAAACAGTCATTTCCATCGGGAATGTTAACACTGTGGGCATCATTGCACCGAACATGATAAATATGTTGGCAAAAAATAGATTCGCAACATTTTCATTCGTTGAGAGTATGTCTCTGTATAGACCATCTTGTATCGATATAAATGATCTGAAATCACCGGAACTAGGTGGACATCCGGTTGCTTTGCCAATGCGTCCACCAAAAAGTACTCCGATAAATAATGCGATTATTATATGTGCCACCAGACGAAGTGAGGTCAAAACGGGATCTCGTGCAATGGAAATCATGGTTCGTTGAAATATAAGCCATGTATGATAAAGTAATGGATACGATTTTTTATGATCCAACCTTTTGCCTAATGGTTCTGCTTCTCGACCCTCAATCGCTTTCTGTAGAAAGCAATCATTCAACTGATTTCGAACATTATCATCCAGCTTGTAGGTACATTCCATACCGAAATCACCGTTCGCTATTTCGGTCATAAAATCGGCTGGATTAGTGAATGCTGGACACTGAAGGCCGATTGAGGCTAATTGTGGCACCATTTCTGCTGGTGGACCGTTGAATATACATTGGCCAAAATTGGACAAGAAATAGATCCGATGAAATGAGGATAGTACACGAGAACTCGGCTGATGGATTGTGGCCACAATTGCCATTGGATTCTCATGATCTTGCTGAGTTAATCGGTGTAGCAGCTCGATACATTGATTACAAGCGGCAGAATCTAGACCACTTGTTGGCTCATCTAAAATGAGTACATTTGGCTTCTTAACCAATTCTTGGGCAATTGAAAGACGTCTTATTTGACCACCACTACAATGTTCTATTCGAGTTTCAGCACACTTATCCAAACCGAATTGTTCAAGAAGCTTGCGAACAATTCGATGATGATCAACGGATGGTTTTTTGGTACATCGATGTGTAACCGGATGATTGACTGGAAACGAATGAATATATCCGATTCGTCCATCATCCATATATTCCATACTCATTTTACGATCAATATTCTTGTTATCAAAATTTTGTAGCTTGGAGGCAAACAGTAGGGACTCGCGAACAGTCAAGTGTCCGAGTAGATGATCATTTTGACTGATATAAGACAATCGAATTATATCAGTTCCAGTGCAAAAGATATCACCAGTCACACCTCGAGTACGCTTACCACCGATACATTCCAACAGTGTGGTCTTACCACATCCACTTGGTCCCATGATTGCTGTTAATTGTCCAGAACGAAATTCACCATTCAAATATTTCAGAATCGCTCGAGTTTTGTGAGGAGGTTCGGCAAGATCATCATAAGATCGAGGTTGATTGGTTACAAAATAGCACAAATTTCGCCATATCACTTCAAAGTGGGCTGGATGATTAGCAATTAATGCCTCGGTTCGTCCGTCATCTTCTATGTCCAAATATCGAGCATTTGGCGATGAAACTGGTGACATATTGGGACTCAATGGATAAAATGTTGGAGTAGTGTATTTGAGCCCACAATTGAAGTTGACTAGAAGATAGACAAAAAACAAGCAATATGTTTAAAAAATTGTTTAGTGCTGATGACGGACAAACTTTCGAGCCCCAATCAATTCACTGATCAGTTGTTTGCGTATACAGTCTCAGATTTTTTTTCGCTAACAGCTTACGTGAAAAACATTGACTACATGAATAGGCCACAATGAAAACATTCAACAACAATTGTGATAGTGTTCCCTAGTATATGTCACAGTCCATCAATATTAGTTTGATAAATTGCTACAGATTCTTCATCATACAGTGATCACACTCAAGTCATTACGATCAAGGACATTGTAGAGTTTTCATCTTCATCGAATCACAAAGACACCGTAAAGACAGATACTGTCCTCAAAATTAGACACAAAATTCAGAACCTACTTACTTTGAATCATCTCGAAATTAGATCTAAAATTTCTTTAACCAAGAGGAATATAAGTGAGAGAGGAGGACACGGAAATTTTTCACTTCACCGATTGTATTATGACCAAAACTTCATGAAGATTCTTTGTCAAAAATTTTCTCAGAAATAAGGAGAGAATATCGAATGTTCCACAATTTGAAGTACACACCAGAAAATTTTTCAACTTATGATGCGACAAACTATTCTAAGAACAGTTCTCGAAACATCATCGATGAAAATGTGTTAATAACTCTTCATAAAAATCAAAATTTTCCTGTTTTATTTATTATGTCTGCAAGCTCTCAAAATGATTCTAAATGATTCTAAAATCACATTTGGAAACACTTGGAAAGTTAGCATCAATAAATGATACTCGAAATTTGTGTTTATGATAGCTATCACATCTCAAATCAGGATAGCAAATTAAAACCGATGAGAATGCTTCTGCTTCGGGTGTCCAAATATTGGAAATTATGGAATAAAAATGCTGAAAAAAATTTAAAGTGGACAATCGAGTTAGTTAAAAATGTTTTACATCAGTTCTAAATATGTTTTTTGCTCTTCTTTTTGCTTTGTCAGATTGACGGAAAATCGAGTACAAATCAGATATTTAGTCATATTTAGAGTGTTGTACATGAACTCGAAAATTGCTCATGAAGATAAACCTTAAATCAAATTAACTCCAAATGAATCAATCATATCAGACAAATTGGCAATTCTATCTTTCTTAATCCAATTGTGTTAATATTTAGAAGAGCCTAAAGTTTTATTATCATATATGTGACCTTTCAGTTGGAATGAATTGAAAGAAAGAAAGATAAAATATTTCAGTGATATCTCAGGTTTACCAACTAAACCGGAAAAATTGTTGCTCTCTTGAATAAAACTTGCTTCAAATGTAGCTGGACTTCTCAAAAAAAAATTCACTTGAACATCTTGACGTTCCTTGAATTCCGAGTGAAAAAATTGTTCAGATTCAATCATGACTGATTAACGAAAATCAATTAGCGAAAAAAAACACTAGCCCCAGCGAAAAACTTTCAGATATTGGAAAAAAGCTACACAACGCTCATCAATAGTGAAAACCCAGAGATAGTCTAAGCAATTAGTCTGGCAGCCCACTTTCTCCTGATTGTTGTTCTATCATAAGAAGGTTAAAAGACTGATTGACACTTGTCATCTTCATGGTATGATAGACTAACACTCATACACACACATCAGCTTCCGAAGAATCTTTCACTCTTATCAGAATGCTTCTTTCATCGATACTGTTAATTCAGTTCAGCCGCCCCATTCGCATTGTTATGAATACATTTTATCGAGGTTATCATTGTGATAGTATGCAGAAATAATCAGAAAGTTTATCCAAATGGAGAAAGGAGAAAGAGAGAAAGAAAAGTCTTGCAATGAACACAAAGGCAAAGAATTAGCTGTTAACATTGCATAATCTGGCACAATATAAGAGAGAGAAAGACATATCTTGAGACTCTTTCACAATCGTTATCATGATTCATACATTCTATCTATCTCTCTCTGTGAATCGAAATTGTCCTCAGGGTATTATCGAAACGAAGATGGTCGGAATTTGAGCTACAAAATGATGCAGTTGAGATGTGTGTGTGTGTAGTGTTATGCTTTGCTGAATTGCCAGGAAAAAAAAGAGTGACAAAATATTTGGAAGAAGGAAAAAAATTTTCATCATGGAAAGCAGGATGATTACTCAGCTAATGTTGAAAGAGAGAGAGAAAGAAAAAAGAAAGACGTCCGCCGGTAATATTGGAATGCGTACCATCACTCATTCTTCATGAGATCATCTAATTCTTCTACTACTCTCACTACACTGTACTCTTGATACATTTTTTCCCAAAATAGTTTCACCAATCACTTTCACTTGTTTTTTTGCTCTCCCCCCCAAATTCTTTCTCTCTCAATCAGCCCACTCTTGATGCTGCAGTTTATCCAAGTAAACCTGATCTTCTCAGGAGCTAAATTCCAAGCCACATTCTTTGCCCTCACTTCCGTGCAAATAATTTGCATTCTCTATCAATATACTCTATCACTCTTTTCGGCAGCCAACAGTCACAGGAAGAAATGAAGTGATGAATCTCTCTCTCTCTCTCTCTCTCTCTCTCTCTCTCTCTCTCTCTCTCTCTCTCTCTCTCTCTCTCTCTCTCTCTCTTCCTTTCTTTCTCTTTTTCTGATGCTTCTTGTAGTGCCAATCAATCGTAACACCCATCGGAAAAATTGTGTTCCAAACGCAACCAACTTAACCGATTGGAATGTCATTGAAATCGGTTCATCGATGAATGATAAAGTGAATGAAAGTATTCACACAAATTCTTTAAATTCTTTTCATTCTCCATGCGATTTAGGTGGCTCTTGGTATCAGATTCGATGAGATTGAGTCGATTGACGAGAGGAAGAGAAAGAGAGAGAGCGAAGAGAGGGTGAAAAAAAAATTAGCTCAATCGTGGCTGTATTTTGTCGTTTAATCAAAAATACGCCTAGAATGACACTTTTTATAAGCAGATTGATTGAATCTTATCTTGCTCAAAGCACAAATGATAGTCAACAAGATCTTTCTCTCTCTCCCTTTTTCTACCATTTGCCAGCTTCACCATGGAGAGGACTGAATCAGAATTTGCAGAGATGATCGAAAATATTGATAAATTCATCCTTTCATCAGCGCTTATTGCCATCCAATTTTCACCAGTGTTTGAAGTCCTCTTCGGACGAAGAAGAGAAGAAAAAAGTTTACCACCAAACCATTCATTATTATGCAAAATATTTTCAACCAGAAAAATTGAATGCCAGAAATAGCAATGAACAAGGAAAATCAAGGAATCCATGAATGCATTCCAAATTGCAACAGATTGGATCCATTGTTGAGAAAGAGAAAGAAAGAGAAAGAAAGAGAGAGCCAAAGTCAAAGTTTGAGATTCAGCAATGGAAGAAGCAATAGTGAAGCTTCACCGCTCAACTCGTTCTAGGCTTTTGCCTGCTGTCCCAGGACACAAGTGCAAAAAAGGCCAAGCTCAAGCCAGGCCATTTGGGAGAGAGAGAGAGAGAGAGAGAGCAGGGGCTAGCTTGGTCCGGGACTCTCTCTCCGCCTACCAAATTCTCTCTCTCCCCCCCCCCATTCTTGACATTCTTTAGCTTTTGCAGTTTCGAGATTCCTTGAGAGGGCCTTTGGCAAGAGAGCAGCAGCAAAGCTGTTGGAATCTCGCAAGGCGCTCCAAACCATGTTTCTGATTTGATATATAAATCATCAATTGATGATGATTTCTGGATTCATCGATTGTGGAGTGTTAAGATAGTGAGTGCAATTGTATCCATACATGATGCTGTCTGAACAATGCGCAATTTTGTATCTATGATAATCGAAAAAGAGAGGAGAGAGAGAGTGTGTATGTGTGTGAGAGGGAAAACATCAGAGATCAAAAATTTTTCACGCATTCCTGGAAAAACATACAATGCGAATACTTATAAGCCTATCAATTGTCAAGGTGATTAAAATTCTGACTCATGCAGTTGTGAAACTCTCTCTCGCATGTCCGTCATCTCATTTTCTTTCTCGCTCTCTCTCCTATTTCGTTACACTTTTACCATGTTTAACCACAGCAATGGGATGCCTAATGACGTTTAAAACATAAAAACTGCATCAATGTTGACACCAAAATGCATCTTCAGGCACTTGTTGCAAAAATGGCTGGAAAAGCAATCTATCTTGCAGCCATTCCATGTCTCTCTCTCTCTCTCTCTCTCTCTCTCTCTCTCTCTTTTGGACAGCCTTCGGCTTTCGGCGACCTGACCAGTGGCTATCGAAGAGCATCAAAGTTCAGGATCGCCACAATGTCTTACACACATTTGCCCTGTCAGCATATATGTCCTGGTACAAAGTGATCCCAAATGGCCATCCAATTGTCTTTTCGTTTATTTTTTTCCCTCTCTCTCTCCTGTTTTTTTCTTTCCCAAATTTTTGCTTATTTACTCTCAGGGAATCTTCCTTCCTTCCTTCCTGGGACAACACAAAACAACTGCATATTTCAAATCATTTGTTTATCTCTGTATGTCCACTTAAGCACGAATAGGCAACTACTACGGCATCAGATCCCAGATAGAAAGAAAGAAAGAAAGAAAGAGAGAGAGAGAGAGATGAGAACCGGGCTTGCAAATTAAGTGTACTATTTATAAAAGTTTTCAAGATGAGAAAAAGTTCTCAAAGGAATTTGCAAAGGGTTTTCTAGATGCGATGCAGAGAGAAGATATACATCATTAAAGTGACTCATAAGTTGGCCAACCGCTTTTCCATCGATACAAATGATGATGATAATATAGAAAATGTATCCACACACATAAAATCGGCAATCATCATCATGGGTAATCGGGGCCACACCAACATGGGTGAGAAAGAGAAAGGTAAAAAGCGTCATAGGCTGGAAACCACTTTCTAGCGGCCATCTTTATTGCTCATTGCCATGGGGTGTGGATCTAAATCATAGCCACTGTGTGTTGGCTGATGGTATTCCAATATGATGATCATCTTTCTCTCTCTCTCTCTCATATATCTGCAAAAAGATGGAAAGAGCGAAAAAATATATGTAAATGCTACTGAATCCAGCGGCTGCTATATGCCAGTGTGCAATGATCAATATTAATACACACAGACAAACAACTGAACGCAAAATTGTGAGTGAAGTGTAAGATAATAACGAAGCCGGAAAAAAAAGTCCATAGAATTAACGACAACGACGATGTCGATGAATCATTTTATGCTCAAGGCAATCCTATGGAGTGTGTATGTATGTGGATGTGTTTATATATGTTTTTTTCCCTACCACAAACACCATCAGGTCTGATCATGGCATCATGGCAATGTGTGTGGATCGAATGGCGAGACATTCGGGACATCGAAAATGATTAACGGCCAATAGTAATTCCAGTGTATACATTTGAAACATACATACATACACACACACATCTACAGGGATAAGTTTTGGATTCAGTTTACTTGCCAGAGAGAAAAGAGTTGCAATTAATAAACTTTCCCCTCTACATTGATATTAGTTGATATTGGTGTACAAGTGTCTATGGAACTGAATTACACACAGCTAATATCAGTGGCAGTTATGAGAGAAGAGAGAGAAAAAAAATGTGTGAGTAAAGTTGATGAGTTTTGTATTTTTGTTTGCAATTGCACTTTAACGCTTGCTCGTCAATGTTAATCATCATCATATCAGTTTGATTTTGCTACTTTTTTTCCACTTTTGTTTATATATACATGCTTAACACTAAACAATCCACCATATCTCATGTACATACAGTGGACACTTGAGATATATACACTGTAAGTGTATGTGTGTATGAGGACTGTCTTGCTTTCCATCTCTCTCCGTGAACAGTGATCACACACATTCTTCACATACAATCTGTGTATGTAAATTGTCAATCGGCCACAGTGTCAACTGGATAAATTTTCGTATACAAAATCATAAACATTCCATCTCGCAATTGAATTGCTGTGAATTGTTTTCTAGTGAATACATCGGACACACACACACACACGCTGGCTGATGCCATAAAGTGTCAAGAGTTTTTTGCATAGCAAAAAAAAAGCAGCTCAAAATCTTCTTCTTTTTACTCATCTTTTTTTCACTCTCTCTCCTCTCTTTGCCATCGCTCGCAACTACATATTCCATCGACTGGCCAACACCAAGAAAGAAGTACCTTCATCTTCATCATCATCAGAAGAAGAAAAAAACGGAGGTGAATACATACATACATACATAGCCCAAAGTCTCTCAAATGGTGGTGAATTGCCCAACATCCAGGGATTGCAAGTGAGATAGAGAGAGAGAAAAAGAGAGAGAGCTTCTTGTACTGGTCCTTTTTTTCGCCAGCATTTTTCTCTCACTTCTTCAGCCACTTCTACCTGAACCGTTGAAGCAGCAACATACCTACATACATACATACTCTCGGCCACCGGCAATATACAGCAAAATTTCAACACATCCATTTGAGCAACGAGATCCTCTCTCTATCATCCTCGTACACTTTACCACTTCTTCTTCTTCTTCTTCTTCTTCTTCTTCCGTTGATGTCCTACCTCGACGATACACCATTGACACCGACAAACTGTTAAGTGATATATACTCGCTACTTTTTTTTTCTTTCCAATCACTGCCATTGTTTGAAAGAAAAGTTTGTGTGTGTGTTTTCCTCGTGTGAGCCACCGATCATCATACCATACCAACGCTGCAAACGCGTTAATTATAATAATTTACACTTTTTTTTTCGACACGCTCAATTTCGGTGTGTTTATGTGTGAGAAAGTAGAAAGAAAGAGAAAAATAAGTGGATAGAAAGAGAGAAAGAGAAAGAGAGATAATTTTTGCATACATATTTGTCAAAGATTTGTTGCAAACTTGTTTTTTTATTTTCTTGTTCAAATTACTACCTATTTTGCTATATATGCACTTGGGTGCTTTTCGGGCTTACATACATACACACATACACTTACACAAACATTTATAAAACATACTCTTTGTATCTTGATAAACTTTACCAACACACACAACGATGAGAGGATCCAAGGATAAACGTCAAATTGCCACTTCCAGTTTTCGGCTTAACAATCGAAGAAGCACTTCGCCCTATCTGTAAGTAATCTCATTCTTTAAATTCTTCTCTCTCTCTCTCTCTCTCTCTTTCTATCTCTTCTTTTCTGTTTAACTTTGTTTCAACAGTTTGCAGAATTAATATAAGAGAAATGAATAATTCACTTTTAGTTAAAATTCTTCATGTCGAATGCTCTCTCTTTCCACTGGACAAAGCTTTTCGTTTCTCTATCTCTCTCTTTTGCATTAGTGACCGAAATCAATCCATGTGCGTATATGAGAATCTAATTACGTTCGATTTTTGTCATGCAATCAACACGAGCCTCAAAATCGTCGACTCATATAAATTAGAGACAGAATGCATGCACCCATCACAAGTTCGTTTAAACACACACATCATCATCAGAGGTGTGACATTCAGTATGTGTGTTTTCTAGTGAAGCTAGTATGTCTTGAGAACTTTTGGATGTCTCCGATTAAATAGTCCAAAAAAAATTGCTCACTTGATAAAGTATGTGCCAATGTGTGCAGCCGATTATTTCCTCTTCATTAGAGAAGAAAATATCTCTCTCTAGAATTATGATACCAATAACTGTTTATTGTCACCTATACCACATACACAGATATTTCCTCTTCTGTTTCTTTCTTCTTCATATTTCTTATCCTTCGTTATTTCCTCTCTTCCTATCTTCACATGACACAATCATAAAAAGAATGGAGGAGCGATCCAATCCTGAATTTACCAGTCAATTGGCACGATTCGCTTATCCATTGGAAGTTGACACTTCACCACCGCCATTTCACACACCATCATCATCATCATCTGTCCATCGATTCAATGGACAAGATAGAAGTATAAGCAGTTGTTCTCTCAACTATCGTGGATCACCATATGATCTGAGCATCCTTTCGCCTGATCTTCATCCGACTCGTCGAAACAGTGATCCAGCCAATTCTCTACTGATGACCGCTGCACCACCGTATCTCCACAATCATCATGCTTTCGTTAATCCACTTGCCAATGGTTACGCCATGATTCCCAGCTCACCGATGAGCGATTATGATGATCAACCGTTGGATATGAGTAATAAGAAGAGTCGGCGAACAAGTGACAGCGATCATGATCAAGTTGATAGCGCAAGTCGCAGTAGTGGAGGCAATGGTAGTTGCAATTCTCCATCTGATTACTCAAATTCTTCCTCCTCAATCAGACAACAATCGCGTCCATCCGTAATTACATGTGCTCCATCCTATTTTGGAGTCAAAAATGCTCTACCATCATCGCTGTCCTCCTCCTCTTCCTCCGATCGCCACCACCACATGCCGTCAAGCCCTATTCTCAATCATACCAATCAATCGTATCCTCAAGACTCAATGGCTTCATCATTCTCATCGTCCTCTTCACCTTCTCCACTATCAAATTCCATGAGATCAGGTATCTCTGATGGACCAATTTCTTCATCCATACTGAGTAAGTGTCTCACTGGCTCAAATCGAGCCAATAATAATAATTCCCACAAACACCATCCGCCATCCAATTCGATTGGTCTTGGCCACAAGAGATCTGCATCCATCAGTATGTGGCGTGAAAATGATGGACATGGTAGTGTCAGATCTTCCGATGAAGAGACAACAAGCAGTAAGATGATGATTCTTCAGGACGATAGTCGCTCAAACATCGATGAACATTTCAGACGCTCACTAGGTGAACATTACACCGGATATACAGACGTATCCATGAGTGGTAAGTATTGCTTGAAACATCAAGTTCGCTATCAAGAGACTACCTGTATTCGTGTACAATCAACTAATTACTCCTTTCTATCATGATTTTTTTCTCTCCCTGTTTCCATCTCTTATCTTGCCGATTATGATGATGATAATTTTATCACCTCGTATCTGGATCAATTATCGAATTTAGTTGATGATCATTTTACAAAAGCTCTGGGTGAAACTTGGTTGAAGCTAAAGAAAGAGTCTGCTGCTAATGCTAAGGATGGCAGTCTTCTTAAAAATACTGCGAGTATTGCTTCGTGATTTTTTCTTTCAGAAGTTTTCAAGTTAATTTATACCCTCCTTACAAGTGTACTTATTATTGATCCCAATTTTAGATGAACAAAATCGGTGAATCATGTCTCCCTACACAAGAAGAAGACTGAATATATTTTGTGTGAATCCGTTTTTATTCAAATGTTATCCCATTATTTCCACTACTTATTCGGTCTCTGTATTACGCTAGATTATTCTCACCACAATCAGCTGCTTTCATCATCACTTAAGGCCCACACATCGTCCGTGCTAGTGTCTTCTAAAAGTTTTTTGAGTCCAGTTATTTGTTCCAACAAACTGCCATCCTTGAAAACTTCCATCAAAAAATCGAATCCCTCCTGTTCATATCTTTTCAAAATAATCGGAGAACATGCAGTGCATAGATTGAAAGCGAAACTTGTAGGCATAAATTGGTTGAATTGAGCAAGAAATCCGCGTATCTGATGTGGTATTATACCCATTATCGATTCTGGTAGAGATTCTTCATTACCACCACCACCATCACTTGGACTCGGCTTCACTGGCGTATCAACTCCCATAGGATGTTGAAGTATCGAGATCATTAGCTCCACAGCTAGTGATGCAGCTATCATAGATACTCCTGGTCTGGTGACGGTGCATTGCTGATCAAGAGTCCGATTTCTGGATGACTGTTCAAATATGGGAATGAATGGAAATGAATATTACTGATATAAGATGGATTGTTGCCGTGAAATTAAGTAGAAGTAATAGGTCGAAATATTCATTCTCCTTTATTTGTGAGAAGATTTTAAGCAATGAATCTAACTTACATCACCGGGTGCAACAACATCATTGCAAAAATAGCAACCAAGCTTCTGATGAGAATCTGAATCAGGTGGACTGGTATCATTGGCTGGAGGAATGTTAGGAATCCCATGTCTTTGGACAAGATAAGTGTCGAAGCCTAGAGCTGCATTGATAACCAACTGGAAAGTTCAAGAGATAGGATATTATGAGGATGTTATGTTTGGTGATAGAGGTAGAAGTCTTTACCTTTCTTTTAACTTGGCCAATTACAGTTGGAAGCCAGCGACTTTCTCGAGAATCCATGAGCAGAAATATACAGTCATGTTGATCAATGAGAGTCTCCAATAAATCTACATCTTTCTTGGTCTCCTCAACAGCTGTGTGAGTCAAATGAAATTCCAATCATAAGGGGAAGATTGAATAACGAGTGCGATATGAATAGCTTACCTGCTGCAAAGGAAACATGACCTGGCATCGGTATCATAAAGGAATAGCCCTCAGATATGACATGTGGAAAGATTCTCTTGAGATTTTTCGCTGCAGCTTCCGCTTTAGGTTTCCCTGAATCCAAACAATCTTCGAATTCAAACAAAGATTGTCGAACTGGATTGGAAAAAGACACTTTGCCTGAGTCTACGAAAGTGATGTGCCGAACTCCCCATGCCTTGATTTTCGATCAGAATAGAAGGGAATAAAATCAATAAGAGTTCTTGGATGGTATTTGACCGTCAATTACCATGAGACATCGGGCTACATTACAACCAAGAGTTCCCGCGCCGAGAAGTAAACATTTGGTTGAACTGATTTTCTCCAGATTCAAGTCAGGAACGAGTCTCCAGCGCATGAGTTTCAAATTCAAATCAACAGAACTGGCAGCTGAAGCTTTTGGATCAAGCGCTGAGCTAAGATCGACAACTCGAGGTAAAAGTTTCTGTTTCTCATTCTTAGACCAACCCACACAGCCGGGGCAAGAGGAGCTTTCTTCGTCCTCAGAAGAAATATCTAATCGAAATGTCAAACTGTTTCCAGCATTGCTACCTTTTTTACGATAGCAAAGAACATTGAGTATTTTCACTTTCCATCGGATAAGAACGTAGGCAATGAGATTACGAAGTGGCCAACCGGGATGCTTCTCATCGGTTGAAGGATCAGCAAACGATAAGTATATCTGGAATGAGGAGGGTGTCATTAATACCTGATTACTGAACAAATCAATCAGTTCTTACTTGGCCAGATCTATCTTTCAGGTTTTGGAATTCTGACAGAGGATATAAACTTATTTCATTTGATGGTGATATAAAAGTGATGAAGAAACTTCTATCCAAGAGAGGAAGTTCTTGATGATAACGGATGAGGTTTTGAATCTGAGAAATAGAAAAAAATGATGAAGAAACGGACTGAGATATCTTTAAGTGAATGAAACTTACGCTATTTTCTGGGAGAATGTTTTTGAGAAGTTTCAACTCAGAGCATTTAAGAGGTTTGAGAGGATAACATAAGGCTGGAAAACAGAACCAATAATAAAAATGATATTTTTTAAGATCCTAGAAGAGCGGAAAAAGAACGATTAGCGCTAATTTCCCTGAGAATACAGATCAATCTTACCGCATACGTAAGTAAAATAAAACGTGATAAAAACGATGGAAGATTATGTTCAGCTTCGGGGCTGTTGATGGCACTCCATATCTGGATAACATAATGTTAACAAAATAAATTAATAAGGGAAAATAGTTTTCAATAATGATCAAACTCACCTCATTTCCTACTCTCTTGGACAACTCTGTTTTATCGATACTTTTGAATTCTTCGATAGTATTTGCGATAATCAAAGTTCCATTAACAGGAAACTTGCTAAAATCGTCCCATGACTCTCTGATAGTATTGGTGAATGGTGGAGAAATATGAATCCAGAGGAGTATAAGTTTATCGAAAAAAAAAGGAATCACATGAATATTTTTGCCTACACTCATGATTTGCTCTCCAAACAATAAACAATGAAATTATGCTGAATATTAATCGAGTAAGTTCGAATTATCTGTGTTCACCACTAATGAGTCATCAGAGGGGATAGAAAAATTCTCAAGAAATTTGTCACCCAAAAATTCATTCCAAAACATTTTCTTACCTGATCATAAATGATTCATATTCAACTGAAACAATCGGTGGCAAGCCAGCGGAATTGTCTATAATTGAACGTCATACATACTAATCAGAAAAGTTCTTACAAGATCAAAATGAATCGCAAAAAAGGTTAATCAGCTTACCATTACGATAGAAAGCTTGAAGAGGTATTTCGGTATCGGAAAGCTTGTAAATATTTAATTTATTTTCCGACAATGTATGCCAAAATGATGTCTCAATCAAAGTTTCAAATGGATAATATTTTAATTCACAATTATCATTCTCATTAACAGAGCTCATATTGAAACACTCGATCAAAACTATTTTCACAATTAATTTTGATCTGTTTTCGAAAATATTTTTTTGACTTTTTTTCGCCAAACAAAAACAAATGAGTATCGCCATCTGGCTGTAGATTGAAATGAACTTTTGACGATAATTTGAATTTTTTTTTGTTGGAATTTTTCTGGAATCTCTGGAATTTGATGAATAAATTTCGCGGCATGTTCTGGAACAGATAATGAGACTTTATTTTCTTTGATTTTATAATATTTCGATTTTGGCTTACATTTTTTTTCTCTATCACATATCATCATGTCAGTGGTGGCAGTATTTTTTATTGATGGATTTTTATATGTTTTTGCTTGATTTTTTTAATTAACTAAAACGATTGTAACTTATGTAGTGAGACTATTTTTCCCCTTTAAACATTAAAATATTCTGATTAGAACAACACCTTCTCATTCAACTTTTACAAATTCATTTGTCTTCCAATTTTGAACATGATAAATAGAGCATTGATTAAGAGTGAACATTAAAAGTGGAGAAAGGCATTCAAGAACGATTGAATGAACATTTTTACAATTGGTTTATATATATAAAGGTAATCTAAAAACATAATAAAAACGAATAAAATTCTCAAAAAATTTATAATAAGAAAAAACGAAACCTCCTAGAAAAATGCCTTACAATGAGACTACTTGAGTAGAATAAATATATGCTTAGACTTATTAAGCAACATATCATCCCCTTGAATGGTAATAGAGATCAGAAAATATTAATATTATTATTAAAATGAAACAGAATCAAGCCTTTGACATTTAAGTGTCAACTGGAGAATTTCTCCAAACTACATCTTTCCAGAACGGATTTCATCCTAGAGTAGTCTTTATCATTTCCATAAAAATCAAAGTTGTTCCAAAGAGTGTAATGAACTTGAGCCAGCTGATTCATTCCAATGATCTGAATGATTTCAATTAGTTTGATTTCTTCTTTTCAAAAATGGAAAGATAGATTCTTAGACCCGTGAAGATGACATATTGAAACTACATAATAGGAGGAGAGATCTTGCTCCAATCAATGGGGAGATTGATAGTCTAATGAATCCATTTTGGGATACTCAAAAGCTCCATAATGATTATGATGAGGATGAAAAGTGGGTGGTGGAGGTGGAGGAAAAGATGTGGTAGGCTGAAGGTGATACGATTGTAATGGTCCATTCTCTTGAATTGGAGTGTCCAGTGAATTAGGCACATAAGTAGTTGACGAAACGTAACAATTTGAACACTGACGCTTAAGAGCTGGTCTTTGCCTCTTGGTTGTACACTTGACGGCAAATCGTAGCTCTTCAGCCATCTCTGAGCAAACTGATTGCTGTAGGTGTATGAGAATGTGAATGTACAAGAGAAGAAAAAAAAGACAGAATAAGAATAAGAATCTCTTGTCAGACAAGAAGTTCTAGAAAGCTTTTCCAAGACTTATTCAGTTGTGACATACTAACCCTTGAAACTCGAGTAGTTTTTCGAGAACTCCAAAAGAATTCACCAACAGCAGTGACCAGGGCTGCTGCAAGACCCAAAAGGAGGACAACAAAAACTCCACCAATATTGTCCATTCCCAGAGCATTTGCTTTTCCATCCTTATTTTTTATTTCATCTCGTATACATGTTAAGCCCGGAGCCTTCCACCACTTATCGTACATCATTTGAACGATTCCCTTTTCCTGGAGATCCAGTATAGCTAACGATATACGATCACGCCAAGGTGAGCCTTTGAGTTGAAGTAGAGAAGAGAGGAGATAGAAAATTCAGAGTTCAGATAAGAAGATAAATTTTTCACTCTTTAGATAAGAAGTAATTAAATTCATTTTCATCTGACAGAATGAATGTGTGTGGGAGGAGATTGGTTCGAAGAGGAGGAAGAGGACGAATAAGATGAAACTTCAAAGATGCTGTGTGCTTGTTTGGCAAATGATGCTCAAAGTTGGATGATGATAAAATTCTTCATTCAGGTGATTCTTTGACAATTTTTTGATAGAAAAAAGTCGCTGAATGAACACAGTATTGGTATATGAAAGAGAGTAAGAAAGAATGCTCCAATGAATCAGTGAGGGCATAATATTTTTTTTCAGTGAGTCCAGAAGAGCTACATTAATGCATCTTCAGAGTTGATGAGAGAATAATGAAGAGAGGAAAGCTTTTATCAAAATGCAATAACATCAGATTAATTACAACAGAGAAAGCTTTCCCTGTAAGAGGTGAGGCAACGAATTATCATTCACTGTGATCATGAGCTTACAGGCCTTGATATCAACTCATCTCATCACTTCACTATCGCTCTGCCTCTCTGTCTTTCCATCTCTAATTCGTTCTTAATTCCAAATAAGATGAGTGTGGAAAGAAAATCCACACAAGAATTGAGCCTCATAGTGCTGATAATAGATTATCTTGATCATTTTCCCATTAGATATACCATGATGGAGAGGAGAGGGGATAGGTATCAGATTGTGTTTGAATAACTACAGGCAAGAGGAAAAAGAATAGAGAGAATACTTTCTACATGTTCATCGTCCAATAGAAGTATAATGGAGCCTCTTTCATCCTTTATCTGCTAGTTTTAGACATCAGAAAGAAGAAAAGAGTAGCTGGTTGATGGATTTCAGTCGAGTTGAATGAGTAAATCAACACTTCTAAACACACACATACACATACACAAGATGATACTAACAGAGTGTTGTAGAAGGATTGAGCTGCAAAATCAGAGATTAGTTTAGAGAGGACAGCTTGAGAGAAGGTACGAATTCAGAATACATTAAAAGATAGAGAAAAAAAAGTCTTGATAAGTGACCCACTTATCGTTCTCTGGTTGAATTTCTTTCTTTTCAGATATAAGATAGGTAAAAAAGCTGCAACAACAAAGAAAGAAAGAAAGAGAGAGAGAGAGAGAGAGAATGAAGGAAAAGAATAAGAAAAAAAAGATGGAGAAGCAAAATAAAAGCATATACCCAAGGATCAAGTTGATATTTGGATGGATCAAAGTGCCATTACAAAGTGACGGAAGGAAGAGGTAGACGAAAATCTGAATGAGCTAGATGAATTTTTTGAGCATAGAATCGAAAGGAAGTCAGTATATGAGAGTTGGAGAGGAAAAAAATATATATATATATACACGACAAGCATTCATTCTGTGGGATGACAAGATAAGACAAGACATGGAATCGGTATCAGTGTGAGTGTGGACAGAGAAAAAGTATCAAACTTATTCAATGAAAAGAAGAAAGCCAAAAGTCTTCTTTTTGATGAAAAAAACATTTTTCCGGACAAAAGATGAAGAAAAACATCTGAATGGAAAAGCTCAGAAAATGCATCAAAAAAGAAGAGCAAAAAAAAGTAAAGTATAGTACATATTCCAATACTCAGATCACTATTCCAAAGACGATAAACACTTGTTCATGGATCACAGCCTAAAAGCTCTACCAATTCAATAACTTATTCTCTGATTCTCTTTTTCATTGAATCTTTTTAACCACAGAAAAACTGATCATTACTAGTTCATATCAGAGACCTCCAAAATGAATCATTCCATGAGCTAGATGGTATGAGTAGTGAACACTTGTGAGAATTTATTCCCTGGAATCGAACGGCATCACATCTCATTTCATCAGTTTGACTCATATCAACACGATACTTCTCTGATAATTGAGCTGAAATGAATATTCATAGAAGATGAATCAGCTGTTGCTCAAGTTGATGATGACATTTCTCGATATCAAAGTGTTGGAGGTGAGAAACCAGAAAATCTATTTTGTTAGAATGATATCCATTGATCAGAAAAACTTTGAATCAATGTTTAACTACAGTCAGTTCTGAATCTGGAGCAAAATTATGTGAATAATATATTGATGCCCAATGAATTTTTGAATGCTGAGAATTTGTTTTATGTTTTAAATTGTGGTCATGTGACACACGCTACCATTTTTGCGAAGAAAATTAGAGAGCTTAGGAAACAATGGCAAGTTTTGGAAGAAAATTTACACCAAGTTATTCAACATTATTGGGTTGATGCTTGTAGGTAAATGTCATTCCTATCAGAGCTTATTATTAGATGTGAATACTGGAGATTTGTTTAGTGTTTATCTCGAGAAGAAAATGCTCCAAAACGTCAAGGGAAATCAGCAAGCGTAAGAATTTGTTGATGGTTGAGACTTTATCATATACATGCTCAAAACTTCCTGATAAATTCACGATAGTATAGATGCATCATCTCGTCAAATGGATTTTGTCCTTCACCAAAGTAGTATGATAGGAAGTAGAAAATGTTGAGAAGAAAAAAACACTCTCAGGAATTCTCTTCTTATCGATAATCCATACACCGATACCTCTATGAGTATTCAGCTAAGAAGGATTACATACACATATACATATTGAATTCGCATTGAATTCAACATACAACAACAACAACTACCGATTCTTTTGTCAAAGTATAGTTAATTTTGATGAGATAAGGAGAGAGAGAGAGAGAGAGAGAGAGAGAGAGAGAGAGAGAGAGAGAGAGAGAGAGAGAGATTTCAGAGAAAAAAATTCAGGGTATAGAATAAAATTAGAATACAATCACATGCTATGATAGGGAACTTCCTTCCGTTAAGACTTACTTCACATCGCCTCTGGAGGAATATTGGCGAAGACAAAAAGGAAGAGATAGATGAGAACCTCAGAGAATTGATCGCGAATGAAGAATGAGAACAAGAAGGGAGAGAAAGCTTTCTCTTAATTCTTTTGAGAGAATTTTCTATCTTCACAAGAGGAAAAGAGTGAGAGGGAAAAAATTCATTGAGCAAGCAGAAAAATTCATCCAGATTATTCTTCAACGCGGCAAAAGATTGAATCGAGTGAAACCAAGCTTTTAGGATAAATAGCTTCAAAATGAAAGTGGGAAAGATGATGCAAAATTTTTCAGGGAAAAAGAATTCAAACAGTTGGATAATTCATGAATAGACATAGTGAGATGATAAATTTGAGGGGCTATATTAGGCCCTTGTTCTTCGTTCAAGTTGATCCTGGGGGCCATCATAGAGAGAATAGAAGAGAAGAGGAAAAAATTTTCGAGACTAATAGAACAAAAAAAATTCCACGCATAGCACACTTTAATCTATGAGATGCTTCATCAAATTTAGATGCAAACTGGTGGCTTCCCTCGGTGAAAATGGATGTAAAAAAATTCATAGTCAATGAAATTACCCATGGGAGTGGCAATACCGTAACCCTTGGAATCCAATAGGCCTCCTATTTGGGTTAAATTACAATCTCTTTGCACATGAAAGTCTATTATGGTTGATTCCATCAGGAAGGCATAGTTTCCACGTAAAACTTTTTCGATTCCCTCCTCGTATGTTTTCACAAAAACGTCCGGTGTATTGTTCATATACTGCCACATCTTTTGATACGTGGGAATTTTGGAGTCCTACATGATAATAAAAGCAACCAGAAGAAAGAGGAGAGAGAAAAAAGAAGGAACATTAGACACATCAGAAAACCAGTGGTTTAGGTAAGAATTTATTTCTCTCTGGGAAAAAAATAAGTGCCAGAGGAAGAGTGAGAGAGAAAGATATGATAAATGTTTCATAGATGAGAGAGCAATTCAATGTAATCATGAATCGTGAGGAAGATAGAGAGAGAAACGGAGAGGAAGGAAAAGATACACCATTATCTATTCTATTTCATGTAGACACATAGACGTAGAGGTTAACCGAACAATTGAAGTCATTTTCGGTTTAAAAGTGTCGAATAAAGTGAGTTTGATCTAAAACCAGCGAAAATTATCATATTCAGACTCAATTTGGTTTCCATTTTGGTGTGAAAATTGTACTCTCTTACTCGGGATAAATCAAATGCCATTTATACCAAGATTCTTTGGATGAACCCTTTTGACTTGATGAATACTCTCACTCTTTTCCTTAGAGAATCTGTAAATGTAACTTCTATGAATCAACACACCACTATCACTGGTTGATATCTTGCATTCTCCCTCTGGTTGATGATAGTTAGAGTGGTGATGGTGGTATGTATGTGTGTACGCAAGTATGCAAGTGTAAAGATATTCCCATCTGGTCGATTTTCATGTGAATATGGACATTCTGAAACAATGAGCAATTATTCTGATGAATAGTAGTACTTATTCGCAGTAGCATCAGGTCAAATCCATTGAGAGAAACAGGAAAAGTGATAGGAGATGGGAAGAATAGTATTAGAATTCATTTGACTCTAGTGTGTGTGTGTACCTAGTAATTATACCCAGATTATCTTGTCTAACTTTTCATCTGTTATCTTCTACACTCTGAGTTGACCGTAGGAAATGTGGGAAAAAGGCTGCCACACTGATTATCATGATTCAATTGTATCTGATAGGTTATCAAGAAACTTTTGCTTTCCAATTCATTCAATCTTGCTTATAGTCATAAACAAGAACATACTATCATTCATATGCATATCATTCTCATTAGATAACTCTTTCTGTTGTAGCAATGAGAGGAGTCTAAATTTCTACTCTATTCGTGACTTTCAATGAAAAATGAGCAAATTGATTTCAGTTGCCTATTATAATCATAGCCAATTCAAGTACAGAAGCAAATAAAAAGCAATGAAATCTTACAATCTCATTAGATTCTTCATAGTCATCATTCATCTCTGTGCAGTTAACTTGTACCAATGGTATATCAATTATCTTCTTCTGGAATCTAAGATTGGTTCAAAATGAGAACGAGATTTGAAATAACCTTATCAAGTGTCTGATATAATATCTGTTGAGTACAATCTTTCTAATTGTCTAGATAAGATACTCAAGAATAGCGAAATGAAGTTTCATATGAATGAAGCATAATCAACATTCTTGGTGTCAGAATTTATTAATTCTTTCTAAACAAAATTTCCAATCAGTCAAAGTCAACTTGACTTTAACATTGTTCTCATGTGAAATGTATCGTAAAATGATCAAATAATAAATTAGAATTATCATTGTGAAACTAGTGTACATGGTACACAAAATACTCACCATAAAAAATGACATTGTAGATCCGGAATCCAGTATACCGTAAGCAATCTTATTTTGACTTGCAAGATCTTCCACATTTTCGATTGGTGTGACCATGCGTTCAACCGTTAAGAATGCCGCTAAATTGGCAGTATACGATGATATGAGTATGAGAGTGAAAAACCACCAAATTGTGCCGATTATTCGAGTGGATATTGCTTTTGGATTCAGGTCAACGCCTTGTTTCATGAGTGTTACCACTGTAAACCAAAATGAATCTGCTAAATTGAATTGGTTGACAACAATATCGGAATCATGAGCGCATGGATGTGGATTGGACCATTCGTATGGACTGAATCGTGCCACAATGAACAGTGTTGCTGATACCAATAGATAAGCAGCCACAACATACAGCCAAACTTCAACTGCCAATGGACTCATGAAAGAAAATAATTTTGTAGGCATACTGGAAGGCATTTTGAACAGTATTGCTATTCCAAGATTCATGAATGGCTTGGTAAAATCGATCACACTTTCTCGACCATAAGTGATAGTTAATGGAGCCACGGCAAGATCCGCTTCCTGTGAAGACATAGAATGAACAGAGAGAGAAAGAGAAATAAAATGACTATGATTCAGTTATAGATGGCTTTTCAAATATTATTGATGAAAACTTGGTCCAAAAGCAGTGGTAGTACATTTATGATCACTTTCTTTGGATACAAGATTCCATGCTATCCAGAATCAACATTTATTCAAGCAAAAGAAGGGAACAAAATTAGTACAAAGATCCCCTAAAAAAAGATATATTGTTTAAGGATTGCACGAAATACAGATTCTGAGTCAGGACTTTTTTCTCTTTCTTCTTCTTCTTTTCGGTCGGAAAATTGATTAGTTGAGCAAGAATGCTGGAAGAATTGTTTAGAGGTTCAATTTCGATTTATCTTTCTCACTCCAACTAGCAATTGGAATGATGGGAACCGAATGAAGATTCTATTCTGTGCGTACATATAAGCTTATACTGTGGCGAATGACTTTGTAATAGATTAACTAGAATTGTCCAATCTTAACTCTTGAAAAATCAACGACAATTTTCCGTTTCTTACACTCAAATGTTGCGACATAAATACGCTGATGTATGTACGAATGATTCTTATGTAAACCCATCCATTCAACCATGAAAATTTTGCCCTTTTACACCGATTGTTCACCAATATCAGATTGACTAGACACATATTGTAAAAGCTGACTCATCCAGTAAAAGATAACACAATTTCATCTACGTGTATTGCTTCACTAGTTTTGGCTCTCAATTTCTCTTTTTGAGCAAATTCAGCAAATTCTTCCAACTCAACCGTATAAGAGCCATTCAACAATTTTTGAGAGAACCTTCACTTGTTTCCATGGTTCCGATAACTTCCAGAAAAAATCTCATTATCAGGTTTTGAAGAGGTCAAGAATTGAGGAATAAGGCACACGAAAAGGAGATAATACTCCATAAATACAGAGTGGATAATTCTGTAATCTCCTGAATCGAATGATCTTTTCAAATCAAGAAAAATTGGCATTCAGATTGATGATCAGAATGCATAAAATCAGAGCTAATTTCTTGGACAAACCTCAATTTTTTTATAGATTGAGAATGATTATGCAGATGCTAATTAGAGGGCTCCATATTCTAGACTTAATGGTGGCTTATGGGAAGAAATTTTTTTAAACTCTCAATCCTTGCATCATTCTTTTCCTCACTATAATGTAGACCAATCGATTCCAGCTCATAGATTATCACACAATGTGAGGAAGCTTTTTTTATTGCTGATAATGAGTAAACTAAAGTAGAGATGGGTCGGAAGGCAATAAAAAAACCTCGTTCGAAAATCCTGGATGATTATGTTGCAATCTGTTTGATGGAATAGATGTTGAAATTTTTTTCCACTCAAACTATCTAGCTAACTAAAGTTATTGCATCATACCAGAATGGAAGTGAATAAATATGTCGATTCAGGAGCGGATATGAGAATTGGATGCTGATAAGCTCACAATGGGAACTCATCAATTGATTGATACATGATGGTGTGAAAAACATGAAGATTGACTATTCTCATATGGTATGCCACATGTAGAAGAGAGAATAGATGATGAAAAGAGGATCAATATGAAAATCATATCCATAATAATCTCAGTTCTGACAAGCTATGATAGAATATCAAATAGATTTAGATGTAGATTGCTACTCAGCATGATGGTGATGACATGAAGCGAATATGACTACTGAAAACCAGAGCGACAATCTGGGTTGTGTCTATCATGTCAAAATCTATCATCTTTTTGGCTCCGTACATTTAGATGTAATTCATCTTCCTCAAGATACACTCAATTTTTATACATTAATTTACTCACAAGTATCACAGAGTTAAGCATTACCATTTAGTCCTCCACTGTCTTTCAAGTGGAAATGAATTGAGCATTCGTGATGCTATCATCACATTTAACTGATTATATTTTCAACACTATTTAGTTGAGTTAATCGAATCAAGAACCTCAAAATCTTCGAGACAAAGTGCATTAAGGGGTATTGGAGCTTCTTAACATTTCTTATGCAAATAAGCTAAGTCCTAAGAACGTGGAAGGAAAAGTGCGATTAAAATAAATAGAGTTACTGTCAGTTTATTTCCTTTTATTTGTTACTTATTTTCCTATTCTAATGACTTTCTAACTTGATAAACTGATCTCAGAGTAACCCAACATTCTCTGGAAGATTCACTTTTTGACTATAAACTACTGGAAACTTCCATCAAATGGAACTGAGATTTCCGAGAGAGAAAAAGTATGAATGATTGAAACGCATCATCTTTCTGTATGAACGAGTCACTCAACTGAGTGGAACATTTCGCAAAAATTCTTCGCTAAAAATGTTCACCAGATTAAGGTGAAAAACGAGCTTATATTGTGGATCATTTAGGCTACATTAGATGAGCTCTTCTTGAGGATCCAAATACTCTTGAGAGTAAAAGCGGAAGAGAGAATCTTGCGTAAGTAACTGGAAATAGAAGTTCAAAATGCTGTAATGTTTTGCGAAGGTGTGTAAAAGTGTGTGAAGACGACTAAAAGCGTCGAAAATGTCGAGTGAAAAAAAGCATACTGCTTATTGCCCAATATGTACTAGATTCAAAAGATGAATGATCTTTTGTTGATCGAAACTACTTGTAGGAATATCGTATGGTTCATTTGCTTGTGCAAAGCTTAGTGGTTCTTGAGGATTATTTTTTCCATAAAAATACTCTCGATTCATGGATAAGTTGCTTCTATTACGACAATACAATAAGCTTTTCTCTCTCTTTTTCTCTCTGTCTTCTTTTCATCGTCTCATCCAACATCCATCTAAAGTCTGATTTGTTTTTGATCAATCAT
Source organism: Brevipalpus yothersi (assembly GCA_003956705.1). Taxonomy (NCBI): domain Eukaryota; kingdom Metazoa; phylum Arthropoda; class Arachnida; order Trombidiformes; family Tenuipalpidae; genus Brevipalpus; species Brevipalpus yothersi. The sequence continues at coordinate 102,086 of QZCP01000076.1, forward strand.
TTTGAACCAATACTGCTGGATATTCCAACGAGAAACCGCAATATTAGTTGAGTAGACTGAATTCAAAAGGTGGCAGATATTCTATTAGAGTAGAGATGAGAGTAAGTAGTAAGAATACAGTCAAATATTTGATAACTCATAATCTGCTCCAATTTTGAAATGATATTTCCAAGCATCAATGCAATGATATTCTGAATCTATTCCAATTCTCAAAACATTTCCAGCTATTTGTATGCTTCCTGAGAAAAGGTGATGCCTTCAAATTCAGGATTTTTCAGATATATGAGCACATGTGAAATGGAGCTCGACCAATCAAAAGCACCAAAATATATGAGTTAGATTATGCTCAAATAAAAATTGTCGAAGAAACTTGACCATTCTGCAGCAGTGTGATGGACGGACAGTTATCATGAGACACTCAAATGCAGCAATTGAACGTCGATGATGTAGTTGATTTCTATGGAAAAAAGAATGGAACCTGATAATGATATTGAACCTGCTGTTGAAAAACACATTTTTGGATGTATCAACAAGCTTTATATATCTTTTAGTTCACTGTGCTTGAAGTTTTGAGAGCTGCTCAATCTCTTGGACATTCCCTCTAGTAAATGGTAGTGAAAAGAACAACAAAATGAAGTCACTAAAATCTGACAGAAGAACGAAGTTGAAAAGAGAGAGAGATCATTCTAGGAGATTAGATTTTCAACATGGAATATCAGACAAAGTAAGCCCTCGAAATGATGGACACATAAGTTGAAGGAACGAAAACGAACTTTTTCTCATCGAGAACAATCGATCAAAGCTTTCATGCTCCACAGCCCATTCCAGAGGCTGTTTCACAATATACCTCTCACTTTTTTACCGCTTTGTATTCCTCTTTGGTCGATTTTGGTAAGCATTGGTAACTGAGAATTCATGCTCAACTGGTTGAATCTGATTCTTTGATGTACAAAAGATTTTTCTTACAACTATCCGGCATAAGAGATAAAAAAAGCATGAAAGAAAAAAAACTGACAACAAGAAGGAAGAAGATGCTCAATGAACTTTCCTCATGTCAAATGAATGAGATACAAGGAACATATATTTTTCCAACAAATGTTGAGAATAGAGGATACAAATACCGAAGAATACTCACTCTACGCATCAGTTCAGCAACCATTCCATTCCATTCTTTTGTCACAGGGTCTTGGGCACCAAATTTTCCATCATACACTAGGTGAAGATTATAGTGAAATCCTAAATGCTTGGCGATGTTTTCCAGAAGATCTATACAAAATCCAGTTATCTTTATTTTACCACTCTCATTTTTCACAATTACGAATGGAATATTCTGAAATTTTGGTAAAGTAAAAGTGTGAGTGTTGGTTAATAGTCACATCAGCGTAAACATCTAAGAATGTGTACGGAAGTTGATTTTTTTCTTCTTCCCTAACATTGACATTATGAGCCAAGAAGTTAAGAATAAGAAAATTTCAACATCATAATTAAAAAATATGCGAAAATTATGCATAAAGAAAAGATGTTCAAAAGTTGATGATAAACGCTAACCATTTGGGATACAATTTTTCAAGACTTTTGTGAGACAATGAAATGAACACTTTGATGGGCAGATGGAAATCCAAGTCTCTCATTTACACTACTGTTTGTGATGATATTGGATTTCCTTGAATATCAAGTCTCATCAAATGAGGTGAAATTCAGGAATCACATTTGATTTTTCGAACAAGCATGAAGTTATTCTTACTCTTCTTTGGGTTCTATTGCCAACTCACTATCTTATTTCATTATCCATCTGAGCTCATGATTTAGCGATCGAATAAGATCAGAAGTGTAATTGATTCGAACATATTTGGTTCATTATTACTTGTTTTAAGTGTTTAAAATGGTGAAAAAATATCATGGGAAAACTAATCAGAGAGTAGATTACATTTTTAAAAGACACGATGAATTCATTAATATGTTCATGGAAGTTGAGACATGCAAAACTACATGCTATGCTATAGCTTACATTTGAGTGTTACAATATTTATTTGGGATTCTAATTTATAAATAGGAATTGAATCGAGATTAATTTGTTTTTTTGAATTGAAGAAAAAATACTAGTCCAATATCATCAAACCAATAGATTTGAGAGAATTTTAACACTGAATGATCATGCATGCAGAAAGTTTGAATATATCTTGTTCAGAGGACAAGACTTAGTTCAAGGGTATAATGTCTTTCCTCCAAGGTGATCAGTATTTTTATAGCCCACTTAGAGTACCGAACTGGAGTACCGAGATTCGGAAGGACTCAATTTGGAATCAAGTTGGGAACCAAAATGTATATGGTAAAAAAATAATGTTGCCATCACAAGAATTTTGGTCGTAAAAAGTGAGGAAAGCGTAATATCTACAATAATCTTGAAGTGTCATCAAGAGTGTTCTCTAGTATATTTTTTGAAATATTAAGCACTCACCTCAACAGTAGTCACGTTTAAAGTGATATTGGTTACTCCCATCTCATGGAATGCATCTGGATTGGTCACTTTCAGTCGTTCAGAATCTGACCATTCACCAACCTGGAGAATGGCAATCGAAAAGAGGAGAGAAACAAAATCAGTACCTATGATATGGTTATTGTCATGGCTCAAATTATGTTGGACTAAGAGAATGAAATATTGAGACTTTCAAAATGTCTGAATGATTGCGGCAATCAAGTGAATCAGTATTCTTGATAGAAAATGAATCGAGGCTAAGTATTGTGTATGACAAAAGCAATTCAGTTTGACGGCTGTGATCGGTTGTATTGCAGATTTTGTCAAGTTCGCTTGAACATTCCATGACTCTCAATAAAAAGTATCTACTGGAAAAAGATTCTTCATGACACACGCACGCATACTAGTATCGTGGGTACAATGAAATAAGAGCACCAAGAACGATCTTCTCATTCATAAAAGTTTGGTCAAGTCATCTCTCTCCCTCTCTCTCTCTCTCTTTCTTTCTTTCTTTTTCGTATTTTCTCTCTTTCCTTATTTGATGGAGAAAAACACCAGAAGCGATGATTTGTCTTTATTTACAAAACTGGCCACTATCATACTGAATCATGACTACTTGGGAAGAAATTTGGAGTGACCACCAGCATTCCGTGACATTCGTTTAGTGGACAGGATAAACATTTACTTTTCTTGTGTGGCAACCAAGAAGGGGCAAGATTTTTGTGACATTATAAAGAGTATGGAGAAGAATGACTCTCAGGATAGTTGACTTGAACCAGAAGAATTAAATGAATTAATCTAATTTGTTCCTTCATCGGATTCTTCTTTTCTTAGCCTCTCTCTCTCTCACTTACTTTTGACTCTCGAAACATGATGAAAAACAACTGAAAGATATAACTAGATTGATTGAAAATTTTCCAGCACTGTTCAGTGCACCGAAGAGGTTGGGGTAATACATTCATGTTCAAATGAAGAGTATTGAACATTAAACTCTAGTCAAAACTGAAACATTGCATGGAAATTCATTAAAATCTACCAAACTAAGAGGTCCGCTCCTATTCAGATTAGGAAAAGAATCTGAATCGACAACCATAGCATTAAAGATTGGAACATTTGAAACTTCTATTCACCTCGAATTCTGCCTATTACTGAATCAATTCAATTTTTCAAGCTTCCCACCCTCAAGATGATCAATTCTTCAGAATAAATTGACCATATAAGAGTTTCTCTTCTCAGACGCTGTAGTTTCCAATGTAGAGGAGAAACTGAACCTTTCTCAGTCATCATTGAGAATGATTAAGTGTGAAGAATGAGACACATTGAATCACAAAACGAATGTGATCTCAAATTTTGAGATGGAAAAGGAGACGATTCAACACACAGAAAAAGTTGCCTCGGCAATTGAGTAAATGTAGCGAGTAATGAAAAACGCCTCTGGTCAAGTAACTCATTTACTGAGGCGTGAATACTTTTCTAAACTCAATTTGCTACTGCGAAAAGTCCAATATAATCAAAATCAAAATCAATTCAATTCCTTACTTTGTCAAGATCTGTATGCTGTCGAAGTTTCAGTAAGTCCATTTTGACGCCTGTTCTGGTGCCTTCAGAAAATCTAATATGACCAGTCAATCCAGTGAATTCAACCTGTAATCAAACATTCATGTGAAAATTGTATCGTTGGCAGTTGAAATCACTTTACTCAAAGTGGTAGAGGACCAACAGCAGACTTTATGCAATGCTGGCAGAATGTAGCATGAAAATACTTTAAATACTTTAAACTCACTTCACCCATTCATCTTGTCCGACAAGATGATGGAAAATAAACAATATATTCCCACTAGGTACAAACTCACCGAATTGATATAGTTATACAGACTGCTACCGTCTATCCATGGTGTTTCAGTATCACAGGAAGCGTTACTTGAGCGTAATTGGAGTGCTGTTCTATCATTATTCCTTTGCAATGCTTTCAAGCCCATTGCCAAAGACATTACCGAATCATACATCAGAGCAGGTCCAGTCTGTAAAAGAGTGAAAAAGAGTTGAGATGAAAAGATTGAAGATGCTAGTTGATCAAATGATACTGATGGCTGATATTAATGTGAGGTTTCCTGACATTTCTCTTTCTTCAAGATAACCAAAAATCAGAATTTCGGAAAGTTGTACGGAAAGAAAATGAATCTCAAAAGAACAGATAGAATAGAGTAGAGAACGTTTTCTCTGACAGGATGTACTATGAATTGATGGGCATATATTCTTAAATTTGTGATAATACAAGGACTCAAAATATCCACTCTAAGAGGATTCAAGAGTTCCCCAATATACCTGTATATTATTGCACAATTTTATGAAACGGATTTCACACTTGATCTCACTTGCGATCATTATTTTGATCACTTCGATAGATCATCTTTTTTCTCTTCTCTTGCCTTTAAAACTGTAAAATTTTCAACGTAAGAACAGAAGCAGTTGAAAATTTTCCTCCAATACACCTCTCACTTTGAACGGTGGAAGAAGAAAGATAAAATGTTGAGTCAATGAAGGCTCGTTTCCCTCATCTCTAAGGGATACTCTTTTTTTCATGCTGGTTTAAATTTAACATCAGCCAACTCTGTTTAGCTGTTGAATGGGCTTCCTTTATCCATCATGTATTCACTTCTCGATTCCTTTTCTTCTATCTACATGTACATGTACATGTAGAAATGGTAAGATATAGAAAGCTTATCTCCATCGAGAATTTTGATAACACTAGAAGCTTTTATAGTGGTCCCAAAATCCGATGACAGAACTTTCTTTTGATGATCCCTTCTTTTTTTCCAACCTTATATCGATGTATTCTCACCGTAAAGAGGACATTCAAATGCAAACTATAATCACTTGAAGTGTGCGGAGATAAGATGAGAATATTTTATGTAGACAGTAAATGTATATATATATACCAGCATATATCACAGTATTATGGTATGTGTGTATGTTGAAATAAATCAGGGATTCAACGTTCAAGGATGGACTCCTCCAGGAAAACTTTACGAAACTCACTTTTGCTTCAGAAAAAGGAGAGGGAAAGAAAATTCGTAGATTTTCCCATTATTCCTTACATTATCGGCCAAAATGGTTCTTCCATGAAGTTGGTGATAATTTGAGACCTATTTATTCTCAATTGAACAGGAGACTCAAGCAATTTTGCCCATGGCGGTTGATTTTGAATGGAAGACTTGTTTCCCGCTTGACCAAGCGAGAATTGCTTTCAGCTACATATTACTTCATGTTATAGGCAGTTTAAGGGGATTCCTTTTTTCGAAGCTGAATTCGCTTGAATTTGGTCCATGTAAAAGGGATTTCAAGCTTATGTAATCAAAAAGGGGCCTCTTAACACTTCACCAAAGTTAATAAAGACCATATTGACCCAATACACTCATCACATAATGTTATCCTCTTCTTGACCGGTGAATACTTGATGATGTTGATGAAATTTCATTTCGCTTGCATTAATAATCAGCTTTTACGGAGGTATTTCACGATGATGATTGTGATTATAATCACCTCAACATTTTCTCTCTTTTTCTTTTTCAGCGATTCAGAAAAATAGTTGGAGAAGATAATATGGACAATTCAACACACTCATACACACCCACGTTTACAGTTAACCATGTACACCTTTTCCATATAAAATAAACAAAAATCAACCGATCGTAATTATTCATGAGCTGATGGCCACAATTCTGTGGAATAACTGGAGGCAATTCAAATGATGATCATCATCATTCACATCCAAATGATTCACACACACATACTAACATATTGACCAGGTTGACTGTTTCCTTCCCATCATCATCATCATCATCCACCAGATCAAAATCAATTGGCAAGTTACCATCACAAGTCATTCCAATTTCAATTCCAGGGAAAACTACCCAAAATTACCATGTTTTGGGATGTTCATCAAACAGCCAAACACACATGTGTGTTAATGAAAGAATTGTTCAACTTCTGGATAATTCAATGATTCACTAAATTCAGCAATAAATTGAGGCCATATTTGAATAATTGAGATGTTAATAAAAATCAACTCAAGTGGCCAAGTGTAATTTGTTGATGGTGAAACAAAACAAAATTGTGATGCAATTCAGCAGCTAGATTGCACGAGACATAATTTTTTTCCGCTTCGCTTGTAAAACCAAGAAATCCAATGAAATATGATCTGTTGTTGATTATGGTTGAGGATGTGGAAACTTTAAACAACGGTATAAGTTGTAATTGAGTTGATCAAAGTTCAGACGCTCGTTAATTTAATAAGTTTTTCAATGTTTTTCAAGTGTGCATGTGTTTGGATAAACAATTTCAATAACAAAAGGCTCACAAAAGTATAAATGAACACGGTTTGTTAGTAAGGATATGCCGATCGTTTTCCATTTACAATTCCTTTGCTGATATTCCAATAAATTTGAGGTGATAAGTTGAACCACACCGAAGATCAGACCATGACACGAAACCACCGATCAATCGGAAAATATTCATCATACATCGTGGGTTTACCATCTCTTTCGTGGCAGTCCATCACCACCATCAAGTCCCCCAAAATAATCTGTAGCCCACATGGCTGTGATTACCATTTCCTGTCCAATTGTCAACATTATCGATCCAATACCATGTTGATATCGCAGCCCAAAAGTGTCCAAGCTCCAAACATCCACACACAAACACCAAGTTGACATCAGGCTACTAGTTACGGAAATGTGGGTCTATGTGTAACTGCAAATCATCATTTCCTTGCCCCAGGCCACGTATGTATACCATGTACTATGTACCATGTACCAGTGGCTTGGTTAACGTAATGTACTGATGTTTACTTGGGCAAAAGATGAAAGCCATTCGTGTCTTGATGTTATGCTGTTACTGCTGTTGTTATTGCTGTTGTTGTTGTTAATCTTTTACCAACAAATAATTCAAGAACAAAACGAAAGAAATGATTCCTCTATGGTACTTTCAATGGCCAAAAGCTGGTAGATAAAAAGCTTCCCAATAAGAGCTTCTTTCCACTGATGGTAGCTTCTTGTTAGTGATCAAGTGGCTGATCCAATTGTGGTATTAGACAATGGAAACACACACACACACACATGAAGATCCAATGAATAGAAGTAAATCTATCTCTCATTCCCAAATCCTTTCAACTTTTTTCTCTCTTCAATCAATTGACTTAATTTTTTTTCCTACTTCTTCTCTTAAACACTCCAAGGCACATACTTGTTAGTGGATCCGATTGTCAATGGTCAGTGTCAAAGTGACGGTGGATAAAGATTGTTGGTCACTTCTAGATCTTCGATACATGTTGTTGAGCTCAGGAAAAGAGAGAAAACGAATGATGGTATTGGGAAATACTTTCAATTACTAGGATAGTATTTCCTTGATAGTGTGTATGAGATATGTGTGTGTGAGGTATTGAAATATAAGCCTCTGTTTCCAAATATTGACCATCCTATGGGTGTATGAGTGTTTCCTCACCTTCCGTTGTTCTCTAAGAAGTTCTGATAATACAGAGAACTTAGATTGACTTTTTGGCTTCCGTAAAAGAAGGATAAGTTTCTCAATGGCTTGCTTACTTCTCTCAACCCTCTCTCTCTCTCTCTCTCTCTCTCTCTCTCTCTCTCTCTCTCTCTCTCTCTCTCTCTCTCTCTCTCTCTCTCTTTTCTCTCACCATGAAGCCAACCGATGTGTGGTCATCTTTCACTCTCATCTTTCTTTTCTCATCATACTACTACTTTCTTACTTGACCTTTGCTCTCCTTTTTCGGGTAATAATGATGATCATTCCAGGAGCATCATTAGATCATCATCATTTTCTTCTTCATTTTCTGTTTGGTCTTCTTTTTGGTCTTTCTCTTCTTCTTCATCTCTATTCACAAGGTGAATCCAATCGATCGGAAAAAATTATTCCCAAGCTCATGCTCAAACTTGAATTTCCGATTCTTCCTCTTCTCATTTGACTCTTTTTTTTGCTTCTCTTCTCTTCTCTTCTTGGATCTCCTTTTCTCATGGATAAAAGGTAGAAGAATTCCCCTCACAATAATAAGAAAGAAGACAGAAAGAAAGAAGGAGAGAGAGAGAGATTGAGATAGAGTAAGAACTCTCAAATTCTCTGGATGAATCGTAAGATGATTATTCTTTACAGCTTTTCCAAGTAGTTTTGGTCGAAAGTTTCTTCCTATTCACTTCATCCATTATCGGATCCATACAACCCTATTTCGTGCTATTCCAGCCCGATTCGTTCTCTCTTTCTCTCTTTTATCAGAATCGAAAGCTTTGATCTTAAATCTCTTGAATAGCGGAAATTTCCACCACACTTCTCGATTTGATCATGGAAACTCATACATGAGACTTCAAGTGTCATATAAGATTTATCCAAATTTTACCTGGAGCAGAACACTCTTGGTATAACTCGATGGTGCAACGCTGGAATATTTCTCTCTCACTCTCCAGCGAATTCCTTGATGGAATCAAATTCCTACATGTTCATTGAAATCTTACAGGGCATAATCTGTTATCATATGACTTGGCTGTAAACTTGATTCCCTAACGAATTCAAAGTTTGAGCAAGGAAAATCATGTCTTTGGGTAGAAAATTTTTCCATTCATATTAGATGAGTCTTCTTTTGTGTTTATGGAAGAAAGAAAATTTAATCTGTATCAGAAAAGTGAAAGAATTGCTGATCAAAACTTTTGGTTCGAACTCTTCGAAGACCTCTTGGCTGTGAAATACAGTATTTACTCTACTGATGTTGCCCAACATGTACATGTATGTATCTCGCTTGTAGAGAAGCTCAGTTTTCCGAGTATTTCCAGTATTCTTGCTATTGGTGTAAAAAGCTTCTTCGAAATGTTAGCATTCAACTGAACTTGTGTTCACAGATTATGTTCTGCACCAAGTGCCTATTCTCATCCATAACTTGCTCACAAAGAAATCTAACTTACATACACGCTATTGTTGAGAGTGTTTAATTTAGGATTTTGATATATTTCGAGTTTCATCGTATATACCTTGGAGTAATGTTTACTCTCGACTATCCAACTCTTATTCATCTACTAATCTGAAACTGAGTTTTCGTTGCGAACAACAAGAAAGAGATTCTTCTTTTTCTCTCTGAACCAACATTCCATGGATTAGAACAATTCTCTTTGTCTCTGTTTTGTACACTCTGAATTGGCAAATATTTTCAGTTGTAAGTCTCTCCCTGGATAACATCTATTGGAGTCCATGTGGAAAAAAAAGTAGAAAGGTTCATCGAACATCTTTTCAGAATCAGTCCTTGAACAGCTTTAGTTCACTGTTGAAGTTATCCGATGATTCTCTTGATATTTCCGATAAGATTAAATCAATTTCTTAATCAAGCACAATATATTCTATTCACGTCTATTTTCCCCTGATATTTTGTAGGTACTTTTTTTCTCAAACTTCCACTACTATTACAATAATTTGTTCGGACTTTATGTATTCTTGCCATCTGTGTATATATGTCTGTATTCATGTATTTTACATATTGTTGGCGAATATTTTTGCTTCTTTTCCCTATGAGTTGAGACTTACTTTCCCAAAAGTCCCATCTCATGAATATTGAATCGTTCCCTCATCAGTTATCTTTCTTTCCCTGTTGTATGATTCATTTCATCACTAATTGAACACTATGGTATTGGGGAAGCAAACAAAACTCATTAGTATTTTTGTCGCCTTTGAATTCAAATAAAACTAATGACAAAAATTGCTAGAATATCATCCAGTACAAATTGTGCAGGCAGCATCCAGAGAAATATACACACATCACAAGTCAGCCCAAATGTTCATTGTTTGATATTGTAGGAATGGTGTATGTTTACTCTGTTGAACTTGTGTTAATGCTCCAATTTTATTCTTCATCCTTCTCTCCATCATCTTCTCCTTCTCAATCTGAATTTTTCTCTTCCTTCACAGATGACAAGATTTTACCACAAGATCATTGACTTTTTTCACCAACATTACATCAACAACATCATTATCGGTAGACAAATTTTGTCCCAAGAAGGGAAAAGGTTTCCTCAATCTTGGAATCGATATTTCCATGCATGATATCCCTCATTAAGGTGGTTTAAATCGTTTACGGTGTTGCTGAATTGCCTTTTTTTTCAACAACAAATCTTGACAAGAAAATTTATGGATACACTTCTAAAGTTATCAGTTCAGAAGGCAAACTATGAATCCATTTCCGGGAAAACTTTTCGAAAAAGACTTTTGGCTTCAAAAATAGCGGGAAAGAAAGCAGCTCACGTCTATCACCTTATTTTATCCAACATTGTCACAGTAAAAAAATGAGGGAAAAGTGAATCAATGACAAGGGTAAAGTATACTTACAAGTATCACATTACTTCGATTAAGAATCGCTGTTTGTACCATTTCCATGTCTTTGAGTACATTTACAACGAGTGGATTGGACGAATCAACTATTCGAAAGGCAGTCATATTTACAAAATTGTATTTGAAATCCTCTAAATCAAAAATTTCCATATCCTAAATTGAATGGAAAGAGGAGGAAGAAAAAAAATAGATACATTGGTGAGTCAATGTTTCTCTTCGAGACTCGGTGATATATATTGATATTATCTATGATATTGATCTTCCTCGATTCTCAGCGTCCAGCATTTCGATGACCAGTCAACTGACTATGAATGGAAGAATTCTCCTTATCTTCATCTAGACTAGCATGGTGTTGCATAATAAAGACATATCATTAGATTGGAGATGAATATCCACAACTTTTTGGGCTCTACAGAGGAATGATGGTGATCCTACTTCCTACCAGGATATGGGCATCAAAGCAAATGAGTAAGAATCGAGTGGAAGGATAAGTCATGTATAATGTTCCAGTAAGGAATCGGTTGTATCATCCAATCAGATTGGAAGTGATGCACATCCTATCGTGACCGATGGCTAAATTAGTTTTGCTTTTTGAGATTCTCTCTCTCTCTCTCTCTCTCTCTCTCTCTCTCTCTCTCTCTCTCTCTCTCTCTCTCTCTCTTCGATTGTCCAACATCCAATTTAGATGGAGGAGCGAGAAAAAGAGAGGAAAAAAGAGAAGAATAATACATTCCATCCAATTGATATATACTTCTATGGACTGTTATCACTTGCTACTTGGCAGTTGAATGAATCAAAAGAATACTTGACTTGCATTCGTGACACCATGCTGAATGCCTCTTCAAAGTTCAAGCAATCTAGGAATCATACAAAGCATCATGCAACGTAATATACATGTGCACAATCGAAAATTTTCTATCGTATTTCTTTCTTTTCAGATCTCTTTGGGATACTCGGAAAGGTAACAAGGTGTCAAGGTGTTTCACAAAATGTTGGGGCTAAGAAGGAAAAAATTTGACTTACAAATGTCATAAAATGATAATGATATTTATAATCGTTCATTTGCACTTGAAGAATCTGTAAGAAAAATGATAGGTGATTAATTATAGTTATTAGACATCCACCCAGACATTGAGAGAAGGTGAGCGAAATCAACTCTTTGATTAATTTGTGTTTCAGATTCAAATTGATTCAATAACCACTCTTTCATTTCCACCGAATAAGTCATAGCTCGAAGAATTATGAGGTAGATACTCCTGATATTTTGCAACAACAAGCAGGGCCGAAGCTCCAAAAACCTCAACTCAACTTGCGAAAAATTAATATCTTGAGTTAAGTTTTCCAATACTCTTTGTTCATAAATAGTTTGCTTTTTCCTCAACATTCTCACCATGAAGGCTCAGTAAGGTTCAAAGCTACACCTCATACTCATAAGCCCTTTAAGGTACTGCCATTGCATCTCAATGAAGGACAAATTTTTCAAATAGTTGCTGAATTTGATTAATTGGAAACGAAGTTTTTCATTTCAGTAACAAAAAATATTCAATTCGAGATTCATCACAAGAGCTAGCTTGATAGGTATACCTAATGCCATATCAATCTGATGAATCGAGTAAAGTTCAAAAGGATTGATGTACTTTAGATTTCTTTGAGCATTTGGTATCAATCAAGTTTTCTCTCAAATTTTCTCTGAATGAATAAGAGATTGATTCCATCTCTATTCTCAGAGTTTCTTGAAATGCACTTCCTCTATGACCATACAAAATGCTTGGGAAAACAATTCTAGTAAATACAGAGAAAAAAAGAAATAAATTTATCAAAAAGACACAAAAATACAAGACATGTCCTAGGCACCGATAAAAATCCATTAATCTTCTCTACTTTCTTTCATTTATCATTTTCTCATGGTCATCCACATTGTAAACCAAAAAATTGGATACATTCATCTCAATATGGCTCCTAATGAAGTTCAAATAAGCACCATAAGGCTGGCATATCTACCAATCTTCATTCTCTAACAGCTTTGTGGAATAAAATTATTCATGGATCCTAGGCAATTCACTCTAAAAAATTCAATCGCTTAGGGTATGAGAATGCTTTTCGGACGCATAATGTCTATAGTGTGATATTCTGGACAATTTTGCTCAACATCGTTTCGATGAATATTTGTGCACGTGAGACCTGAGTAACAATCTTACTCACTTTCGATCATGAGCCTCATTTCAGGATGAACACTCAATCGAAGGATTTTCCTAAAATTTACACGTCTTTGGTTAACTGTATTTGGATTCATCGATGCTTCATGTTGATAATGTTGAAGGATTGTCACCAAATTTGTGTGTTCTCGAATATGGATTCAACAATTGGAGTGGAAAACAAGCTCATATATAATCACATTGGAATTAAAATAACCACCTAACCTAATCAGGCAGTATCGATAGTGGACATGGTTTGGATACAAACTTTCGATATTGATGAATGAATGTAAAATGTTATTCACTATTGGATGTTAAAAGCTGAACTGGTAGACCATTCAAGGATGGAAAATTTAAGGTATGCATTATCTGTAGAGGACATAAAGTCAATTTTGAGTATATTTCTGGCCCTACATCATCATAAACAAAATGGCCATAAAACTTGATGAAAAGTATCGCTATTTTTCTTTATCCAAAATAGCTCTCTTTCTTTCCAGTTGAGTATGTGTTCGAGTCAGCTTAAATCGTCCAGATCAAATGCAAAATCAAGTAATATACTTAAGAGATATTGAAGTCTCATGAATCATCTATAAGTGAGCCATCACGATAAAGATTTTAGTGAACTTTCTTTCCCGAAGAAAAGCGAGAGAGAGAAAGCTACAAAAGCTTCACTTAACTTTATCGGTGAGAAACCTTGCGTGTTCCAATAGGCATGTGAATAGCTTTTCATCTGCACAAAATTCATCATAACTATTGTTCTCTTCTCTGTTAGCTATTGTGGAACTCTATGATGTAGCAAAAATTTGAAATCAAGAAGAGTGTATATCATCTATCTTGCTATATATACACATTTACTATCTCATGTTTTTCAAAAATCACTCAACTAAACCCATGATTAACTCACCTCATCAAGCTTCAAAGGAGTATCTTTCTTTCTGGGTGATACAAATCTCATCTCGAGAAGAAAAGGTGAATGAAATCATTCATTTTTATCAAGATCATTCCTTCAAAAATTTTGGGGATCCTTTCCGTAGAAAGATTCGCTCCAAAGACTATTTCAATTCTACATCTAAACTGCTTTCTTTCTCATCATCACTTTCACATTCTGAACTGTTCACTATCAGAACATCAACGCTGAAGGTAATTGATTTTAATAATGTATGATTGATGAGATTTAGAGTAGTATAATCTCCCTCAAACATTGGTCTTTAATTGTGAGCCTTTGTGTTGTTTACACATCGGAAAGGTATCTCGATCCTTTGAAAAAAACTCTTTGAAGGATGGCTGATATTCTCTCTCTTTCTATCCTGAAATAGGGCTCAGATGAATCAAATACTGTGGATATCATATATGATAAGAAGATTCAGAAGGAGGATCATAAAACTGAAACGAAATCTCATGGTAATGTTCGGTGAAATGAATCAGTAAAAAATGTGTATTAATCTGGGTGGCTGAATATGATCTAATGGCTTATGATGCACGACATGCTCAGATTTTTGCTCGTTGGATCTCTATTCGATACTATTCAAAGGAATCCTTTTCATCCAGAAACAAACATGACAGGAATTGAGAAGAATTCACGTGCTCATATAAAATTCGTGATCCTGATTTGGAAGAGCACATGGATTTTTACTTTGGAACAGATATGCAAAATTTTCCGATGGATCCTGGTTCGATAGCTTGTGAAATCCTCCTTCTGTCAAAAAAAGGAGGAAAAATTCCAAGTTCAATGCTCTACATTGTGAAGGTGACAAGTTGAATGCATTTGGAGACAACACACATGCATACAGACACACACACATACTCTATGGAAGGCTTTTGATGTAAGAAAATTTTAGAATAGAGAAGAATATAAGAGGAATCTGAAGTCATCACTGATGTTGTTTCTTTTCTTTTCCAGAAAGAATGTAGAAAAAGAAGGAAAAAAAGTCGGAGATAGATAGAAGGGCATGTATAAACGAAAGATTGAATGAAATTTATTTCATTGAAAAGTGAGAAAAAACGGGAAATTGATTTTTGTGATGCCCTTGAGGAGACAGTGGAATCCAGATAACAAGTTTTGAGAATTAAGGGGATCCAAATCAAAGGAAATAAGAATAGCATGAAAAAATGATTGAAAAGATCTTAAGGAATAGAGTACACAGAGTATTCAGAGAATGCATATAATTCAATTTTCTCTTTCTTCGAAAGAATTCATGCAAAATTCGTCGACCCACAAAGTGTGCATGGGAATGAAGATCTGAGTAAGAAAAATTTTGATAAGATTCATTCAACTTCGAACATTTTGAACAAATTACAACTACTTTGATGACATTTTGTAGGAAAAAGAGAGGGAAAAACATGTGTGTATAGTCGGTATTTTTAGTTAAATTTCTATTTACTCTGATACACACCACAAAAGCCTCGGAGAAAAGCAGCTAGTTGTCCAAGTATGATAACTTGGATCATTTTCATGAATTATTTGCCACCAAGATTCAAACAATTTGAAGTATTGTTGGAACAGAGGAGAATATAAACCTACCCTACTGCCTCGAGAGAGCTTTTGATTCAACAATAGTAAGAATAATGGTGATTCCCTCAAAGTTCAATCGTTGGATAGGTAGTAATACAATATAGTTCATGTTGACTAGTGAAGACTTCTGAGCAATACGAAGTGTATTTCCAATGGTACTCAAGTTGATCGAAATGAGGTTCTTGTTGGAGATGAGCTACATGAGTTTTGTCTCATTGGAAATTCTCAAGTGTTCGTAGATATAGATAGAGGAAGAAAGTTCTATTCCTAAGAGAATATTTTCCATGAAAATATGATAAAAATGTCTGAATGGTATTTTTGATATGTTTACTATTTTGACTGTCTATCTAGAGATGTTGTATAACTTTGAATGGCCATTCGTGTTTGTGTACATAGAATTTTCCGAGAAATCTTTTGCATACATACCCTACTGATGGCTAAATTCAATATTTCCCATACATCTCATGATATCTGAATCCATAAAGTGTCTTTTGTATCTTGGGGATTGAAGCTTTCAAAATTGAGTTTACAAACCTACTAGACATACACATACTAAGGTACGATATTCTTTCAAATTTTTTCAGGTCAAGATTGGGCAACATCCTTCGACAATCCATCTAAATCATAAGAGATTCAATATTAACAAGTGATAGTATCTCTGATTTTTTTTTCTCTGCATATTCTTACTCCCTCGGTCATATTTCTTGCATTCCATGGCCACTGGATAAGCTCAGTGTGATCAGGAGATCGACTTGATATCATGATGGATTCTTACGATAATTTTGACTAGAGTACTTCCAGTGACTGGGGTCACATCCGATATCAGTTTCCGTTTTTCCTCCTCAAACAGAAGCAATGCAGCTTCTTGGATTTTCTTTCCGAAAGTATTCCATTTGAGATTTGTTACACTTCACCTTAAACCTACTATTTTTTATCTGGAAAGTGATCTCTATGAAAGAAGTTTATCTTCTTCACGAAAGCAAAAGTCAACATCAACTAGAACTGATCCTTGTTGTAGTGTAAGTCAAGAAAAAAAATCGAAGAGAAAATTGAACAAAAATCAAGAGAGAGAGAGAGAGAGAGAGAGAGAGAGAGAAAGAGTTCGTTTCTTTGGTCTTCTTATCATGGGTCAGATTGGGATCATGTGCTGAGATGAACAGCAAATGCTCTCAAGCTAAATTGAAAAATGAGAAATTTGAAATAGTATGAAGATAGGGCCAATGAGAATTGATAACGTATTTCTCCAACCAATTCCATGATTTCTAATGATCCAGAGCCAACCTTGAACACCTTTCATAAAAACTTTGGGTTTTATGCTGATTAAAATAGAAAGCACTTTGAAGCTATAATCTGCAAACACTATCGCAGAATTCTGAGGCTAACGTTACGGAGGGGCTATGTTTGATGAAATTTGCTCTTGATACTAACATGCAACCGAGAGATGATCATCTCTTTAATTCCAGAGTTTTTTGATGAATCACAGTTAAATCTAGGGCTAAATCATGTCAGATAGTGTAGGAGTACACAGATTTTGGTGTGTCAAAGAGAAAGAGAGAGAGAGAGAGGGAAAGAAAAGAGTAATCAGAAACTCTTCCTTCACTATTCTCGATTGACAGGAATAGATGAGAAAAAGAATGTGAGAGATCGCAACAAATGCGTTTGCTGTGGCTGAAAGAGCGGAACACTGATGATAACTCATTTCGACTCATTCTCTACATGTATTCTTCCTCTATCAGGACCACTAAAAGATGGATTCCTTTTTTTGCTACATAGAAGATAGTCTCTCTTTCATATTCTTCCTCTCTATCTTCTCACAACTACTCATCGAGTACACATACATATACTCTACCGATGGCTGCTCTGCTGATCAGATGACCTTTCACAGACATCACTCAAAGTGATACATTGATTAGAAGATGTCAGGATAGTCTGCTTGACTGGACAAGCAAAAGATGAAGGAATCTTGTATACCCGATGGAGAGAGAAAAAAAAGTGAGAAGAAGAATTGTACTCAAACGAAAGAGATGTCAGGAGTAACTTAACTATCGAATGATCTTTTAATATTTATCGACCTCAATTACCTACACACAACTATCGTCAAATATATATCGATAATAGATGAGAAATAAAAACTGTCCCAATCTTCAGCAAAGTTGGCAAAGTTATTAGAAGATAAAGATACATCATGGTGGATCAATACATCAACTCATGCTCATCCAATCACATGATTACCAAATTCTCTGGTTCAGCCTTCAGTATCAACTTATATATATTCTTTGTACTTTATTCTTTTCATTTCCTGGAGTTACATCATTAAGCTCTCCTCAATTTTGGCTTGAGGATCAAAGATGCTCAAATAGTAATTGTATTGTTCATCTATATTCAAGTCGATCTCATTTTTCTGTAACGATATTCTCATTCTGGTATTTTGAGATCGAAAGTGGAGAATTCTAGGAAACTTTAACCATCTTTCATATTTTTCTACCCAGAACTTTCAACATACATTGCACAATTCCTCGTAAAATGAGAGAAAGTGAGTTTTAGTTCATGAAAAAAGAGAATTTCGAAAAAAAACACAATTATATCGATTGAACTAAAGATAATTCAATCTCCAAAGTTTATGATTTCCGGAGAAGTTTTTCAGTTTCATCATTACATAGAAGATTGACTTCCTAAAAATGTTACTGCAGCTCATGAAATCGTGAAGGTTAGTTTTACTACCAAATTCATGTTACCAAAACTGATTAGAAATCTTGGCGAATAATCTTGTATTCTTCAAAAAGAATTTGAACAAAGGGTGAGAACTATTCCCCATGAAAAGTGGAAAAAGTTTTCTTCACTTTCTTCTCATCTCTTGGGAAAATTTTTCTTCTTTTGATTAGTGTGAGAAAGGATGAATTGAAGAAGAAGAAGAAAAAGAGGAAAGTTCACTGGATTTTGGTTTAAATTTCAACCTAATTTGCATTCTAGTGAAGCCAAAGTATAGGGAAAAATAAGTTGAGATCTGAGTTCTCGTGACTTGTTGAAATCTAAGAATCTTAGACACAGTTGAATTATGGCGTAATGAACTCAGAGGAGAGTGATACTGTGAGTTGATTTCATTTGATTGGTATCATCCAATAAATTTGTTGGAGGCAATACTTACCGTTCGTAAAAATGCTTTCAAGCTTTCTGGTTTTGTATCGATGATCATTGAGTAAATGTTTCGGTTTTTAATCTCCATCAAAGTTTCACGAAACATGGATGCATCAGTTTTCAAATAGGTGAAGTGAAGTTTTTTCGGAATATCAGGCCTTGGCTTTGTAAGCTCTTGAAACTCAATCATAGCTGTTGAAGAGATGAAAGAAAAAAACGAGAAGTGAATGATCTTCAAATCATCATGTATCGTGAAGGGGATTGCTAAAGGCTTTTTGAAAGATGAGTTGAAGCAAAAAGCCTCAAAATTGGAAAGTCTTGATTACCATCCCTTCTAGCTAGATAGATTCAAGAGGCTGAATTTTAGTTCGTTTGGTTAGGCAAGATCTTCTTATAAGTGGAAATTGGTTGATTATTCGAGTAGCCAAGATGAACCTATTGTGGAACATATTTGCCATGTCATTTGAGAACTTATTTCGAGGCAGCGAATTCATGAAATTTCATAACATCGGTACTATCTCAGTATTAATGATAATAAAATTAATGATTCGCTGGAAGAGATCATCATTTGAACTTTATCTGGGTTCAATTTGAATTATCGAAAAAATCTGAATCCATCTAATGGTCAACTTTGTCAAGTCAACCTTATTCCCTAGCTTTGCTAATTTAAGACTTCCCAAAATTGAACTTTCCATAATTTGTAAGATGCAACACTACTGCGATGAAGGCAGAAATTACATACACTTGAAATTCTAATGAAAATTATCAGTTCGTATCATTTATTTGACTGCAAGATATTGAATAGATGAACTTAAAGTGGCAATCATCACTTTTTGCTCTTCAACAAGGAATCTTAAGAGTGAATCCCTACATTGTTGATGGAAAGTCATTTAAGAAAAAGATTTTCTCCCACTTAAAAGAAGCGATTATTGGCAAAATGGAACTCAGATAGGAGAAAATAGCAACTTGAGTTTAGTTGTTTTCGGTGAACTCAAAATTTTCACTTTCACATATTTCAAAACAATCAACCATGTGTGTACAGAGGATTGTCAAATACCATGTTGTGGATAGTATGTGAGTATATTCCAATTCGAAAAGCTTTCACTTGGAATCGGAAAAATGTGTTCGCCTGAGTATGTGATTCAATCAAGTGAGTGGATGTGTGTGTAGGTGATCAATACTGAATATCGAGCTTGCCTTGGAATGTAATCCATAAGAGGTACATGGAAGGTGTGTGTGTATATATGTGTGGATGTGCTTCATTTTAATCAAGAATCGAAGTAAAAGGAAACCTGAACAGGTAGCCATGTTCTAATGACCGGTGAAGAAGAATGGAATACGAATAGTAGAGAGATGGAAAGAAAGAGAGAGAGAGAGAGAAAAAGAACAAAATTCACTTACACATGTCATCCTCATAGAGAATGGCAACTTGTGTCCAATTTAAATGAATTATGAGGTCTCGCAGTGATTCACTTATGGCTCTTGAACCAGGATGAAGATTGATGGAAAACTCTTTACTATGTCCAGTTTCACCTAGTATCTGTGGACGAGCTTCCAAGTGAGGAATATCGAGAGCATCACATAAAGATTGAATGTGTACTGCTAGTAGAGGATCTCTTGGACCAAAAATCGCAATGGTACCAGCTTTGATTTGCATGCAAACTATAGGTAGAGAGTGAAAAATACAATTGATTAGAGATTTTGTTCAGATAACAAATGATTTTGAACATTCAAATGAATCACAAATTTTATCCAGACGAGAAAATTGCCCATAAGAAACTAAAGTTTCCGGAAGCAATGAGTCGAGATGTCTGTGAAGGAAATGATTATTAATAGTCGGAAAAATTTCTCAATTGAAGTTAAAATATGGATTAATTGGTGCATCAATTTAATGACAATGAGTCTGAACATGTTTTATCCGCCATGTTGACGCTTTATTCATCCATTAGTGTTCCATCGAAATTTATCCTGTCTACTTTATTGACAAAAGATTGAAACAATTTTTTCACCATCCTAATGAACGTCTATACTAGTCGACATTCCTTATATAGTTTCAGGAGAAAAGATAGCAGAACGTCACGTGAGATCTTGATAAAGATTAATAATCAGATGAAAAGAGCGAATGTATCGAATAGAGAATACAGAATAGAGAATACTTTCCAGAGATGTTCTTGTCTCTTTCTTTCTCTTTTCCTGAGATGAAAAGGAAAAATAACATGAAACAGAGCGATAATCGATGAATCTTTCATGCGCACTGTCTGAAATAGGAAAAGCTACAACATTCATTGATGCAACATGATTTAGAATAATGTTCAGTGAAGCAATGCTCTGCATATCATGCTGAGAAAGATGTATATTCTAGAATTCTAGGATTGATTGTAAAGAAGAGCCAAAAAGGAATAATACTGATAAGATTTTGTAGCGAAATGATTAGCATAAGATGTTCCAACATCTTGTATATCATGAAATAAGAAAGCGAAAGAGAAAAAGAAAGCCTTACTATGATAGGATTATTGAACATGGATATCAGCCACTTAACCATCAGCCGGATAAAATTTGGCTGAAAATTTTTCAGAACATATTATATGTAGGAAGAAGGACTTTATTCAATAAATTAAGAATCACCAGTGTATTTCCATCGGAAATATTCACCAAATTTTCACTCCAAGCCATCGCCTTGACGATGGAGATAATTCAATATTACAAGCTCAGAATATCCATGTCTGATTGCATCAAAGACTTTTGGAATATCCACATACTTGAAGTATTCAAACTTTTCTCTTTACTGTTTTCTCTCTGCTCTTTTTCTGGCCATAAGAATGTGTGAACATGAGTTCCAAGATTCCACTCACGAGTGTATCAATGGAATTCAGTATCCCCATGATAAGAAGATGATGTGAAAATCTTTCCCATCATCTGACTAGTGGATATAATCTATTCGATTCTCATGAGAATCTGGCTTGAATGTACTGAGCTTCAGAAACTTTGGTCTCATTGAGTTAGAATCAGTAATATTTTGCTAGAAGGAAGAAAAATCCTTCACCATAAGATGTGGAAAAGTCAAGAACTGATGATAAAAAAACGAAGATGCTTCCAGTTACCACTTGAAACCAATTCTCATTCGCCCCCAAGTGATTTGCATCTGAGAGGTAGAGAAAAAAACTGTAGCCCAAATTTTTTTCTCTCTTCTGTTTTCCATCCTCCATTTGACTTCATATTCTGAATGAACATTTTCGAATGATTCAGCCCTTTTTTTTCTTCTCTCACTATCTCTCTGTGGACTTGCTAACTCTCAACAAATGGAAATGGGGACAATCACATAATAGAACTATTGACAGAAACAGTAAATCTTGCAATTAGCCTCACTAATTGAGAATCCTGGCTGGTGAATCTTTGTTTCACGAATTGGGCTAATAAGAAGAGGAGCAGAATTAGGGTTGAATGATGAACAAAAAAGTGGGAAGACATATTCGTTTGTTCGAATGGGTAAAAGATGGTAGAATCAATGAGAATCAAGTTTTCCCTCTATTTATCAACATACACAAATCGAGAAAAAAAATATAGGCTCAGTATGAGATATTACAATTGAGATGAAGAGAGTTTTAAAGAGGAATGAAAGATATGCAGTTGACAATCTCAAAAAATTGGGAATCAATTAGGTACCATTGAATCTGTTTCCTTTTTCAAACCCGACCGTGTAATCATTTCATTTCAATTGGATTAAAGGATAAATTGGCTAACTAATCCACCATAAATTGAAGGAGAGAAAAGTGTTAAGATAGAGAATATCTCAGTTTATTTTTCGGGTATATCTCGCTCGTTTGATTCTAGATTATAGATTACTTGATTTTCTAGAAGATTGATTCGATATTTTAAAATCAGACTTGTATAGCCAATGACACAAAAAGTTTCAGCTATTCAGAAGCTACCTTAAGACTAGTAAGCTAATTCAATAGTGAGAAATTCTTCCATTAGAAAAATTGAAATAGGAAAATTCAGGCAGATTGACAAATTTTCGTTGCTGTTCATGATCCAAGGAATGAGGTATGGAATCCATCAGGGATTGGGGCTGAAAATAGACTCAAAATGAAGAATGATATCACAAAGCTCTTGGAGAAAAATTTTCGAAAATAGCCTCATGATGAATAGAGATAAAGTTTTGAGAAAGATAAATTACTCATACATGGCTTTGATAGATGTTAGTTCAAGAAAGTGAACAGATTTCTCAAACAATTTTGACTGCCATTCCTTGGACGATATGACAAGAATTCATTGCTTCCAATTCTAACATTTTGACTCCCAAAGGACAATTTTATAGCCCAGTTAACCCCTCTCTACTGGTAACATGGCTGATGTATGATCCTATCATCGCCCGAAGCAAAAAGGAAGTCAAATTATGGTAAGCAATAAATCGCTTTCGATATGTTCAATAGGGGAAGATTTGTATCCATGAGCCTTGATTGAGCACTCAAATGGCCATTAACTGGATGGAAAATCTTTCTCATAGTCTAGTTGACTTGTCAATGATGGCAAAATCCGAAAAGATGAGAAAATGTAATTCACACCTCGTTTTATGGGCTTCTTAGAATCAACATTAGCCTCAGTGTACAATGAATACTTATTCTTCCGAAGATTACAGAGAAGACACAACAAGAGGAGAAGAGAGAGAGGAAATAAAAATCTGAAACCTCAAGTTAGACAAGAATATGAGCAAAATGTGTGAATAAAGAGATGGTTGAATTTTGTGTGTGTGTATATGAAGTGATTTTGGCCACTGATGGATGCTTGGAAGAATACAATTCCAAACAAGAACATCGAGATAAGTTGCATTTGAAGTTACATGGTACATATACAAGTATGAAGCCTTCACCACTCTCTCTCTCTCCCTCTTACCATGTATTCTTTTTCCCTTTTTCTGCTCCTTTTTTTCCACGAAATAGCAATATATTTCAATTCCATTGACAATTGCTCTTGTTCTCCTTTTCTGTCTCATCTCCCCGAAGGTATCCCACAACAAAGTGTGTATAAAAAAGGAATCATTCATGGAACGTTGAGCGATATATCGTTTAGATTTCAAGTGAATTCAGTCGAATGAAGAGTACACACACACATGTGTGTGTGTGTATTCACTTCAACATTACCCTGCAATCGAAATGAAAATCGTGTTTGATCTGGATAACAGTTCTCTATGGAACTGGATCATTCAAGGATGTGAAAAGCTTGAAAGACAAGATGATTTTGTAATCATTTTTTCCATCAGCATCATTTCCTTTTTGGGTGAAAATTAAGGGTTCACTTCTTTTAATGTTGCCCACAAAAAATAAGTCACAAAAAAGTGGCGGACGAAGAAAAGCTACCACAATCAGCGCGAAATTCTGATGGAAAAATATTTCTACACCTACATGTTGATCATAATGGAGAGTGAATACTCTTTTCTGACTTTCAAGAAAACAAATTGGAACATCAATAAGCTATATGTGAGATTTTATCAGTAATTTCCTTTCCAAAGATTCTAACATGTTCCTTGCGATATTTGGATCTCGTGTAATCAAGGATTTTCTACTTTTATTTCTAATTCATTCATCAATAAATTGATTCACAATCAATTGGTGTACAGTAAGCTAGTAGTGTTAAGGAATTGATGGAATCGGTTTTGTTAGCAAGGTTTACTTCCAATAGGCATCTCGCTACACCACATATTCGTCCAATTTGAGGTCTAAAATCTTGAGTAAATATTTATGGAGAAAGCATCTATCAGACTATTCTTCATTCCTTATCAGGGTCTTTCTGTACAAACCAAGAAACAAACTTGTTGACTCGATAAGAAAAATCCATACCATTCAGTCCACTAATGAGAAAGTATCGAAAGTGACTTATCTGATCATTTTCCATTTGAAATAGATCTTCAGGAATTTCTTTTGACTAGCAAAACTGGTGAAGGTTACCATCAAAATATTTCAAAAATTTCAAAAATTTCGTTATTTTAAAAGCAAAACTTTCGAAGAAAATCTACTTTAGTTCTTCTTCTCGATTTTCACCAATCATTTTAAGCCACTTTTAAGGGTAAAATTAAGCGTGGAAAGATAATGCAAACAGATACTTGCATCCTATTCAGTTAGACGCAAAATTCTATCAAAAAAATTTCAGATAGAGAAAACTTTTGAGAACAATATTTTTAGATTTAGGAGGTCTCATTTGAGAGTCACTCTTGTGGGAAGACTTTCAACCCTTTTTCAACCGGAAGTAGCTTACTATTCCTATCCTGGTGAATCAAAGATTAGACTGAATATTTTTGTAAACATGACGAACATCATAGAATTTCATCTGGATACCTTATCACTCAAATCGTATTGTTTCTATTTGTCAGAAAATATTTTCATCCATCGTTCATCCTCCATGTATATGTCTTTATGATACACTCTGTGTACTCGTCTGGAATAACAATTTTTCTCATATTTTTCTTTTCTCACCTTTTTTGGCAGCATGAAAACTATCATCACGTGATGCATATTGAATCTCGTATATTAAGGATACAGAGGGTAAAATTTTTTGTTGATTTATCCTATAAACAGCGTATTTAAAGGCCATTTCCGTTTGACTACCTTTCTCTTCCGGTGTGAAGAGAGCACCTTATATGAAAGAAAAGAATAAGAAAAAGTTACACCATTATACTTACATGTGTTATATCTACACATATGTAAATGGTATGGTATCCAAGAATAATGAAACATATAAACAACTCACCAATTTTTACAATGGATCGTTCTTGACACGACACATAGTTTTGAGCCCATGTAAAATATGAAATAGTCAATAATGTGAACGAGAACATATTTCACTCAAACTTGATAATTCTTCTCAATGTGAATATGTGAGATCAAACTTTTATGTATTTCAAGATATTCTTTCCATTCACTGTGACGTATGCATATTGAATTTGATTTTGTTATTGTGATGATTGGAATCCACTTTCGAAGACACAGTAAACTTTACAATACACACATACAGATACACATATTTTTCGTGAATGATTTATCCGTCGAAAAATAAAATAAAATGTCAAATATAAAGCACTTGATGAAATTTGAGCATTCAACAGCAAAAGTTAACAACTCTAATCCAGTGATGAGTACATTGATGATCACTCCTCCTCGGAAGAATCGAAAGAATCCAGAATAAGAATCCAGAATAAGAATTCAGAATATGAAGCAGGGCAAAAAAAACCGAAAAGTTACAGAAGCAACTAGTATCCACTTCCTGTCTCAAGAAAAGAGCACAGAAAACACACCAACACACAAAATTGAAAGATTATAGCTGTTGAGCTTGATGTGGCAAAAGATGAAGAGAAGCGAAAGTGATGAGAATGTTGATGACAGTGTATACTGTATTGGTCAAGAGAGAGAGAGAGAATCACTTTCCTTTTTTTACTGCCTCTTCACGAAGAAGAAGAAGAACCTTTTTCCTTCTCTCTAGCTTACCGTTCAGTAAGCTCAACTTTACAAGTGATTCACCACTTGCGAACGAATATTCTTCTCTTTCTTTCTCTTTCCAACGGTCCAGTTCTCCCAATATTCTCTTCTCCTTTCTTCAGCTCTTTCTCTCCTCATCTTCTTCATCTTTTGCTCTCTCTCCTTCTCTTTTTCCTCTGTTATTCGCTCTCCATCTATCCAGCATCCTCAAGTTTCCATGACCACGCATCTCCAATCCAACATTATCACTATTCTCTATACTTCTACTATACTACATTCTTTCTATTAGAGACAGCCTCAACGATATATACAAGCTGAAACTACGAAATACGTCGATGATGAAATGACTTTAATTTCCACCAGATTTCGTTTTATATACCATTTCATGATAGAAATGGATGATAAAACGGGTGGTTCCATCTTTTGATAGCCAAAAAATGTGTGCCTTGTTGTTCATTCATGTTTCCTTGGAATGCCGGCTGTGTGTGGGTGATGAAATTTTCCTTGATGATTATTATTGTCAATGGTAATACTGCTTGCGCAGTGAGAGGAGAATATTTGGATCGCTCTATGAGGATGAAGCAAGGACTTGTATTCAATTGCTTGTGGATGAGGATGCTGTGAGAGGGAAAGAGAGAAAGATGAGGATGCTCTGTTGTTTGGGGAACTGGTGAAAAGAGCGGGAGAATGGAGAGAGAATGATGAGGATGGAGGAGCAAGTGAGAAATAACGAAAGTTAAAGAAAGAAAGAGAGAAAGAGAGAAAGAGAGAAAGAGAGAGAGAGAGAGAGAGAGAGAGAGAGAGAGAGAGAGAGAGAAAGTGAGGGAGAAAATGTGAACACTAAACACGATTTTCGTTTTGTAGGGAATACTTCTACCACTACTTGGTATTAGTGAATAACTGCTTTGAGGAACGAAGTGATGCAAGCTGTATGATAAAGAAAGAGAGAGAAAGCGAGAGAGTTAGATAGAATGATAATGGTTATGGTTATTGTGGAAATAATCAACACCCATTGTGGTCAAGTGTTATCATTTAAAAAATTAGACTATATACTAGAATTGATATGATATGAAACCGAATCAGTTTTATCAACATGAAACTGATCAGGCCACCACATCGATATCTGTTCAACAGTCTAAGATAAAATGGGAGCTAAAATTTTTGATAAAAAAATTTTCACTACAAATAAGTTCAATACTGATTACCTCACTATTAATTCTAATTGTGATTCAATTAATTCAATTGATTACGATATGTCTACATCATCTTCGACCACTAAGTCAACTATTTTTCCCACTAAATTTGCTCACCATATTAATATTAAGTCAAATAATTATCATAATAATACCCATAATAATCATCGATGTGGTGGCCGCTCGTGTCCACTTTCATCTACATCAATACCATCAATACCATCAACGAATTCATCGTCACCACCACCACCATCATCATCAACATACTATCTTTCCGACCAGTGTTCGTCCATCAAGATCAACGCTCATCGAACTGGTCCACTTGATTTATCGAAGGATCCTTTGTTTCTAATATATCCATGGCGACGGAAGCCACCCATTATGCTAGTAATAATAATAATTTTTACCGTTATTCTTGTTCCACCATGTGCACCATCAAAGTTTTCTTCTCCTTCTATTTCACCATCATCATCATCCTCACTATCAACACTATCATCATCCACATCATCCGCAGCATCAACACTCGGTAAACGAGGCACTACTCGACACACAGTGGCCACAATTACCGGTGATCTGGTGATCGGTGCCCTGTTTCCGGTACATCATGCACCGGAAGGTGAAAATGTTGAAAAACGAATATGCGGTCATGTGCGTGAAACGTACGGTATACAGCGTGTTGAGGCGGCAATGAAAACAATTGACGAAATAAATCAACAAATACCTCATTTACGATTAGGAATTGAAATTCGTGATTCTTGCTGGAATTCACCGATAGCATTGGAACAAAGTATCGAATTTATACGAGATGTGATGGCTGCCAGTGATGAAAGAAATGATCTTCAACGGCAAGCTGATAATTCAAATGGTCTCCAGTTGAATTCACTTTTTGGCAGAACGCCTCTGTTTCCTCCCGCAATGTCATTACCAGGACTACGAGGATCTCTTAACCAAACTTCCAATAATTCATCTCCATTCTGCACAAGACCACCCAAAAGTGTGAAAAATATTGTCGGTGTAGTTGGTCCTGCATCTAGTCAAGTGACCATTCAGGTGAGTTAATATCTCTGAGTTTCTATTCCTTTTATCAAATAGGAACCAAAAGTATGAGAGAGAGAGAGAGAGAGAGAGAGAGAGAGAGAGAGAGAGAGAGAGAGAGAGAGAGAGAGAAAAGTACACATATCGTTGTAAAGTGGAAAGATGAAAGTCCTTAGCTTTTGCTTAATGGCTAGTTTCTCTGGAACAATGATCATGATGAATGTGACTCAGAATGATACAAGTAAATACAATGAAGCTTGGAGAGAGGGGATTTGGAGTAAAGGGATACCCAACAGTAACCATTGAGTGGGAGTTGAGATTGAATCGTAATCGGAAGTAAAAGAGGGAGAGAGATGAAAGAAAGAGAAAAATTTGTGAGTGAAGAAACCTGAGAGATATAATTTCAAGTTGAATCGATGGATAGTTCAATTGACTGTAATTTTTTGTTACATTCACAATCTTTTCAGTTGTTGAAACACACACAATATCAAAGTTTTCCAGTGAAGACTAGACGAAGGCAACCTTGCGTGTTGAGAATGGGAATCATATTCCTTTAGCCATCCAAGTTCAAGTGCATTCAATTGTAAGAGAAAGAAAGGAAAAAGGAAAGAAAAAGTTAAGATCAGAAGAGAACGTAGATGAAGGGTCAGAAAAACAATGCTTTTCAAGTACTTTTGAGAATTCAATTCTCTGAATACCACTCGAAACTCAATGTATCACTTGAATTTTCTTCGTTTTTCACAATCTTTTCACGAGACACATATATATTTGTAACCACTTGCCCAGAGAGAGAGAGAGAGAGAGAGAGAGAGAGAGAGAGAGAGAGAGAGAGAGAGAGAGAGAGAGAGAGAGAGAGAGAGAGAGAG
>QZCP01000077.1:0-131229 GCA_003956705.1 Brevipalpus yothersi
AATCTCAATGATAAACTTCCTGATACCAACCTCAACAAGAAGCAAATGTTCTCAGTGAGATGAGGTTTTGTCACCTTCAAAAGAATTTTCAAATAGGACGCCACAAAATTCTTCGAGGTAGAATAATAAGGGAGAATCCACGCTTTTTCAGCTAGAACGCTTATTAAATTGGAGTATTTTTCGAAATCACAGATTTCAGGTACTCTAAAAGAATGCCCAAATCAACGGGCAACCATCAACCAACAACCAACAATTCTTGAAAAATATTCCAAACAATGCTCCTTGTCTATTAAAATTCTCTCATATAAACTCCATAAAATAGTGAGGAAATTAGTAAATTCAATCCAAGAAACCCAAATGATATAATCTAGGTACAGAAACATATTCATGGGTGAAAATAGAATAGAAGAAACACAAATATTTATACAAGAATGGTGGTGATAAAGAGAAGGAGAGAAAAGATTCCAAATGAATTGCCATTAGAATCATGGACGACACAAGCTACACTATACTGTACTATTGTTTCACTAAATTAGCTGTGATTGCTTGGTGGTAGCCAAAGCGGTATCAGATAAAGAGAGAAGAAAGAAAAGAGAAAAAGAGAATACATGAGAAGATCTTTTCTCTTTCAAAATGAAGAAGAGAGATAAGAGAATGGAATGCCTGTGTGTGTGTGTGAGGAGAAAGTAAAGATGTGAAAGTATATGCCAGAACAATGCTCAGTATACTCATTCATGCAATCGTATCTTAATTCCACCCACATCTAGACAGCTACATTATGCCATGGATTGACCTGGGAACTTTTCGATGGCTCATTTCTCTTGTTTACTACAGTAGTGACTCTTTAATTTCTATCCACCATCAAGCTTCACTCATGTGTTAAGGCTGATGAATTGTTCATATTTCTCTTCAAAGTGGCAAAATGATGACAATCATCTCATCATCAGCATAATAGCTTCAAAATATGATGATCACCACCATAAGACTTATGTGCCTTGTGAGATGAGAAGCTCACTTTTTTGAATACACTTTGACAGCCCCTGTCTCCATCATTGTCTTCTCAGATTGTCATTTCCTTGGAAACCTCCACTCATCACTCGAAATCAAAATAAATGTGATATGCATAACAAGCATGATATGAGTTTCAAAAAATTTCTCGAGATTCCTCTCGAATCGGAATTATCAGTTCAAAGCGCCTCGAGGGCTGTTAAAATAGGATTCATTTAGACACCCCATCTGTGTTCCCTTCAGCATCTCACTTGAAGCAATTTCATTTCCCTATAAGCAAGGTAAATATTTTGAATTGGAAAACTATGAGCTCCCAATTGTATAGTTCAGTTTCTTTCTTTCCAAGATTCATACAACATGCATGAATTAATCAAAGATGAGAAGATGAGCTGTTGTTTTCAATTTCAGCAATTCTTCTACATGAGTGGCTCTGTTGATAAGGAGAAGCGGATGAGGAGATCCAATTTGGTAAGAAGAAACAAGAGGATCAAAATCAAGGAGCTTGATCAGTCTGAGCTCAGTATGATCACCTAATCGATGGATCAGGATGATGTAAATGATGATCTCGGTGGATAATAATGAATATTGGCTCACAGACAGTATCGATTTTGGCTGATGTTTTCAAGAGAATGAGCAATCATTATACCGTATCTTATGTGTTGTATAACTTTTCCGAGAGTAAGACCATTTTTTCGGCTCAAGGAATGTTCATTTATCATCAGGTTTTGAGGCATCATTTCTGAATGAATCGAATAACTTATACTCAGATTAGAGGTTCTTAGTATAAAAAAAGGAGACAAAAATTACACTCCTTGATACTAATTTGAATAAATCATCTCCACGGCGAGAGAGAGAGAGAGAAAAGAAAGTAAATTCTAAGGCAGAATTCTGAGAGAAGGAAAAAAATTGCATACTCAACGAATACGATGTTCTTCTCAACAATTTGTGCAACAAAGTAGTTTCTCTAACCACTCTTACTCGGCACTCTCATGAACGATAATGAGAATACTTTGGATAGAAAGAATGATTTTCGGGAAAAGTGAGGGAATTCTGTTGAACGTGAAAAAGAATTAAGAGCTCAGATTGGTTACAGCTTGAATTGAAAGATGTGGATGGAGGAGGAAAAAAACTGAAGAAAAAGGAGAGAGGAAGAAGAACGGAAAGGAGAAAAAAAGAGAAGAAGAAGTTGCTGAAGATTTAAAATGGGAATAGTTCATCAAGCTTTCCAGTTCAATTCCCTTGCGAAAGGATGTAAAGTTCAATTTTGCAACCCTCTCTCTTAATGCCTCAAAAAGTTCTCTAGTTAAGAAGTAGAAAGTATCCAAAAGGAGAAATTGCAATCACAGTATAGTACATGACATAACTAAAACATCACTGGAAGTCAAATAATTACTCTGAGGAATCGCCCCTAGCTTGCTCAAGATTAATCTGATGTTTATGAGAGAGAGAGAAATGCTTCGGACTTTTCCCGAGGAGTTAGTTTTATGAAAATTCTCCTGTTGGATTGATTCTATGGAATTCTTTGGCTTTTTATCTAGTAATACGAAGGGCTTCCAGTTATTACTCTTCTGACCTTCTTGAAATATATATATATTCTCTTAGGAAGGATGTAGTAGAGAAGTGATATAGTTTCAAGATATGAATTATGGTCAACATGATAGGCAATAACACATTACACTAGAAAAAGTTAATCTTGTCAACTCCTCCATTCTTCTCTCTATGTATTCCAACAAATAAAAAAGTGGGATTATGTAGCTTGTATTATAACTTGAACCATATAAAAACGATAAAATGGATGGAAACGATAATAATAATAATAATAATCTAAATTATAATTCTTTATCCCTCTACTTGAGCCGCGATCATCACCTCAATAATGATCACCATGAAGTTGATGATAACGATGATAATATTTGGAATTCCCGAAACATCATCATCCATATATAATACAATATACCGGGGACTGGATAGGAATTTACTCTCTCTCTCTCTCTCTCTCTCTCTCTCTCTCTCTCTCTCTCTCTCTCTCTCTCTCTCTCTCTGCCCTCGAGTTTTGGGAAAATTTTGGGCAAAAGAATCTGTATCTACATTCGATGGACAATCGGTGTATGTGTGTTAAAGTATATGACAAAGGCTTTTGTGTAACTTTCAGATGAAGATAATTGAATGAAATAAGCTGTATGAACGATATGCCCTGAAGCCTGAGTAACGAGAGCCATTTCAAGTGAGAAAAAAAGAAAGAAAGAAAGAAAGAGAGAGGAAGCGAGAGGCATAGATGATGATCATCATCGAAGCTCATAACGTCAACATCCTCGTTACTTTTCTCCTCTTGTCATCATCATTTGATGCTCCAAACAAGCAGTGAACAAATCGACATTAACAGCTTACATATTTGCTTGAAGGCTGTTCAAATGCACCATAGAAAGAATATATTGCTGCAAGTAACTAATACATACACATACACACACACAGATAATGCCAACAACATCTAGCTCTACGCTGTGTTTGCTTCGTTGTGCAACTGAGAGATATTCACCGGAACCGGAAACCATCCGCTTCTACCAAAACTTCCAGATCATGCACGATTGAATCGAGATTTTGAATTTCGGAAAGATTGGAGATAAGTGCATAGTTTTGGACTTAAATTGGAATTGATGAAGAGTAATTTTCTGTTGGAAAGGTTTCTATTTTTAACTGAGTTATTGTCTTTAATATTCTCAGAATACCATGAGAGAGAGAGAGAGAGAGAGAGAGAGAGAGAGAGAGAGAGAGAGAGAGAAAGAGAGAGAGAGAGAATCACCAATGAGATTGAGTGAGAATTCAGACAATCCACATTCTTATCATTTTCTAGCTTGTTTTCTTACCATAGCACAATCTAACTTGTAGAAGTGAATGAGAAGAATGAAGTCTGGATGGTGGAATTGTTCTGGCTCTTAGGATATATTCGTAATGATAGTGATTATGTGGTCAATCGTTGAACTTCCTGTACAATTCAATGGATTCATGGGGAATGTCCACTCACTTTGAAGGAAGAAAGAAGAAAGTGAGATGGAAGAAAAGATCAGAGAGAACCTTGAGTGCTCTGTGAGAATGAAAGAGAGAAGTGTCTGAATCAAATGGTCATGCAAGCGACCAGTAGAAATAGTCACCAAGATGTCCACATGATTATGATTGGATAAGTTAGCTAACGATCATGAAAGTACTACTTCCAGCTTTATCTTCAACTTTCTCTTTCTTCTTCATTCTAATCCTCTAGTGGCTTCTCGGTGGACATTCATTATGACTGGATCCATCAACTCTTGTGTGTAAAGAAGGCAACTTGAACAACAAAGTTATCAGCTTTAGGACTCAAGAAAATAGTGTCCCACTTGTATTTGTGAATGGTCATAATAAACTTGTAATCAATAACAAGATCAGGATGGAAAGGGAAAACTTTGGAATCATCTTGCTTATCTTTGTTCCCTCTCATTTAGGACATCTCTTATTTTTTGATGAAGAGAAACACAAAATTGTTTCATTCCGAGTATTGAAGAAAAAAATAGTCCATTGCAGTCAAGTGATCGGGTATAAATCCATTCGAATCTCTCTGAAGGCTTACACTCTCATCTTATGGCTTGAGACAATCCAAGGAACTGAAATGCTCCAGTCGATTTAATGGACCATGATAATGATCATGACAATCGAAATGTTTGTTTTTCCTTGGTGACTTGAATCCACCAAAAGCCTTCAAGAAAATCTTGAGCTTAACTTGAACTTAATCTTAACTATAATTTACATTTTGTTTCCAGCTAATTTCGAGAATCGATCTCAAGCGGAAATTTCTTTCAATTACAGACTGCGATTTCGAATCGAATGATTTCCACTAATCATTGAAAATTTGCTCTTGACTCTCATCTGACAACTCAATCTAAATGGTTCATCAATTCAAAGAGCCTCAGGACACCTAACACCAAAAAGTTGAAGAGAAAAGTTCACTACTGTATACCGGGAATATGTGTATTTCAAATATTGGATGGCAAATTGTGCAAATAAAACAGTTCACAAGGGATAAATTTGGTTGACAATACAAGCATTGATTATATTTACTCGACTAGAATGCTGAAAAGAGTCTATTTGATGAGCCTCGAATACTCGTTGAAATACATTTGCAAATGAGATGGCCAACAGCTTACCTTAAATACGTATGCATTTGATTCTCGACGTCCAAAAAATTGTCCACACTTGGTTGATGCTGATATCAAATCTCCAGAGGCAGATAGTGATGCAAATATATCCGTATCACCAGTCAAAGGTGATGCCATTCCAATTTCAGAATGATGATGATGATTAGAATAGGGAATACTTGTGTGAATATTAGACAATGAATACACAGTATCGCCTTTGAATATGATCAATGTTCCAACAGCAAATAGAAGAATGATAAGTACACTGAAAGGAATAATTTTGGTTCGTTGTGTGGACATCAAGTCACTGAGACGTGATGATAGTGATAAAGTTGATCCATGATGATTTTCATTATTATTATTATTATTATTATTATTAATGTTGCTTCCACATGATGAAGTGGAGCTCAGATGGCTGGAAGAAATTTTTTCACTTGCAATATCATACATTTTATCTCTCGATTGGTTACTCTGATAATAAGCGTGATTCAATTCGCCTGATGATCCGTATTGATTGCTCAACAATGACACATCTTCACCGAAATTGTCTTTCACCATTGAATGACAACTCAAGTGACTGATCAACGAAAAAACTGATCATTTGATGGATTGCAGAAGGCTCAATACGAGGATGAACTCACCAAAAACTTTTATCAAGATGCCGATAGATCTTATTCATATTGACTGAAAGTTTTTGGTATAAACTCGAAAAATTCCAAGTATTCTTATAAAATGGATAACATTCACTGATCAAAATAACCAGAAAATTTTGCTGAAAAATCGGTCACTATAATAAACAATGGCCAATTCTTGATACTGAAACAGTGGGAAAAGTTGCTGTTGTTGCACTTGAATAATACAAGTACGGAGAAGGTAGATAATTTTGGAGAAAAAGGTATATTACCACAAGCAGATAGGATGAAAAGATATTGGAATCGTATGGAAATGATTTAACCAATTTGGATTGCAAAAGGAGCTTAGTATTCCGTCGAGTGTTGGATATATTGGAGTGAGTTTCGAGAAGTGACTAGAAGAGGAACACTTTCGTTGTGAGTGGAAGAAAACAATGAGATAGAAGCATCAACAGGGAACTAGTTGAGTTGGAGGCATTAGACTCAGAGTTTCTTTCTCTCTCTCTCTCTTTCTTTCTCTTCGTCGACGCAGAATTGATCCTCATCCACTCAGCATCCTTGCGAGCTTCTCTCAACGGAGATGCTCACTAGAAACATAGTTCACGAGGTCTCGCGCTCTGAGAGAGCATTCATATACGGATGTTGAGGTGAATTTATTCTCTCCTTTCCACATGTATTCCTTTCTCTTCTCTTTCTCTCCCTCTTTCTATCTGTTTCTTTACATCCTCGAATACTGAAACAGCTTTTCATCTCTTCTCATATGCAATTTATGTGTCTTTCTTGTTCACTCCAAATTTCAACTGGATATATTCTTTTCGGCGAAGATTTTCCGAGGCAACCAGAATTCCATCGGAAACTATTCAGACAATATGGCTGGTAGAAAGTGAAAGCTCGGGATCTAAATTTGAAAAGAGATGAATTGAAAATAATATCACCATCTAGAACAATGATGCTCAACCATGCTTCATGGTCTCATTATTTATCAATTGTCCAGCTACAAAATTCCTGCCATACTCTGATGTTCAATTCTTTCTTTTGACCATCGCTTCATCTGGCAAACAGAACAATAGGAAAATATTTTCCCTGAAATATAAGAGTTTAAGCTCCTTGCTTGATAAATCGCTATTCTTCATTGCTACTTTTGCCCATTCAAAATTTTGTACTTCCATTCAAATCCTTTTTCGCTGCACAAAATCACACTACACTTCCATGACTTTTTGAGCCACACGGTATTTCTTCAATAAATTTGATTCTCCTTACATCATCTCTGTCCATTCAATATTCATTGAGGTATCAGCAAAATTTGGTTAAAATTCTGAATTGTACATGAAGGAGGCGGAACAAGATCATTCATGATCATGCAACCTCAATCCGATTTTGACTGACACAATCTTGGGGTAATCTCTTGTCATTCTCATAGAAACTGACAGGATCTACATTTCGGGGAAAAATTCTGATTACGTTAGATGAGAAGCCAACTTTTTCGGTTATCACTCAAGCTAGCCTCTCTAATCCGATCTTTCATGGTGTCAAAATCCGGAGACTCAAAAGGAAAGAGAAAGAGAGAACCAAACTTTCTGTACATCAGAGCGGAAAGTCTGCATAAGTTTCTCATGAATAAATTACCTTTACACTTGTAAAGGTCTTTCTCTTTCACCTCGAATGGTCTAACATTGAGTTCAAACGGAGCACATAAATCGATCCGGTAAAATCAACAACGAGCCCATGTTTGAATTTTTAATTAGAAGAAATTCACGTAATACACGTCAAACAACTGGAAATTTTCATGGTTGATTTGAAAAGCTGGAATTTTTCATTTGAAATTTGAGTATCAATAGAATTTGAATATCAGCCGGCCATAACAAAAGTTTATCATGGTAGAAATTCCATTCAAATGAAATCAACTGGAAAGATAGGCATTTATTATGATCCAGAAAATGATATCGCTTTGAAAAACTGGACTGATTAGGTGATATTGATAATTGATCAGTTTTACCGTTGCAATCAATCTGAGAATCGCTAATAAAATTTGATCAGCATGTACATGATCGAAAATTTTATGCAGAAGATTTTTTTACGCTGATAAATATGTCCACACGACTTGATTTTTTATGCTGAATGAGATACTGATCTTGGTAATTGAAAAATGAATAACCATTCCAATCTTTATCTCTAAATAACTAATGATATATCAATTTTCGAAAAGCAACGAGCTTAATTTTTTGTCCATCTTTCTATCTCTCTCCAAGTGAATGGTCAAAAAATATCTCCAAAAAAGATCGGTCTTCTGGAATGAGAATGATGATAATTTCTGCTTTTAATTAAGCAACTAATGGAGCTAATCATCAACTCTTAAATGGATTTGGAACCTCATTTTCCCATCAAATCTGATTGTCTTTGAGAAACATACATATTCTCTCTCACGATAAAGTATGTAGAGCAGAGCAGTGATAAAATTATACTGAGGAATTTCGGTGATGATGATGGATTCAAGTCAATCCGTCACAGAATGACAGTTGATATGAAGATTATCTGGAAGATCTTCCTACCCTAACCCTTTCAATATGATTATCTTACTTGGTAACTAAAATGCACTCACCGAATTGCTCTACATCTTAGCCGGTATACATGAAAGACAATACGAGTGATAATTCTGCAGGGCAAAAGATGGAAAAATCGAAAGGAATCTCACGCCATCTTATGAATACGAATTGAGGAGAGAGAGAGAGAGAGAGAGAGAGAGAGAGAGAGAGAGAGAAACAAAATTTTACTGGACTAATATATTCTCATGTACTAATTGGGGATGCAGAACATTCGTTTTTTTGTGAATCGGAAGTTATCTTTCTCTTTCTTTCTCTCTCTCTCCCTCTCACAACATGAAGATGAGAAGAATTTGAGATGAAGCAGCGACCTGGATCAACAATTTTTCATGGTGGTGTCTTGATTATTCAAATGATGCGGCAAGGAAGATTGGCAATCGTAAACGGCAAACTTGTTTCAAAAAGGAAGGAGAGTCAAATTGAAACCTGATTCTATCACTTTTCCCATTTTCGAGGTTAATCAGTGTATTCATTTATTCATTAGTCTGTCGAAAAATTTTCTTTATACGCATACCATTGGCTGGTCGTTTAAAGCATTTAATTTATCTACATAAATTAACTATTTATAAACATTGAGAAAAACTTTCAGTCGAATTACATATCTTTATCTATTATTTCTTAAAACTCTTTTTTTCTGTTTTTCTACTTCATAAAAGATGGCTGATTTTAGTTTTTTCGTGAAGTTGAGCTGCTTATAAATGTTATCTCACCATGAAGTGAGCAAAGTTTTCTCTCTTGTGATTCAGGATAAATGCCTTGATCATTTCTTTTTTCTTTTGGAGGAGCGTTAAGTGATTCTAGTGAAGCCGGATGGTTCTACATTTTGTTCACATCCTGAAAGAGAGAGGCTTTTTGGTGAGACGTGATGATGATTATGATGATGCTTACTACATATATTGTGGAAAAAAATGCTTGAAAACTTTCGAGAGAAAGAGTCAAAATCTGTTGGAAGATGAGATTCCAGCAGTTATGCTCAAAAATGACCAACAGTTGGAGAGAATAACTAACGTGAATTAGAGATCTAAAAAATCTCAAAGCAGCAGAAACCCTGAAACTTGTTGATAAAATTGAATTACGCTTGAAAATTGACAATAATCACTCTTGTCAGATAAAAACCGATGCAAATTGCAAAAAGGTAAATAATTGATGTAAAAATAGTGGATATGATAAAAGCTGATCATAAAAAGAGAGAGAAAGCGATAGCTTGGTGGACTGTTTTGGTTATAGAGCTGCGCTTGATAACGTAATCAATGTGTGAAGTAAACCGGTAGTCAGTGCATTTAAAGATTTGAAAAGTTTCAAGTCTGCCATGATTTAGCTGTCTATTAGTATGAGAGCAAGTCTGATTCAGTGTGTTTAGAGCTGCTAGATTTTCCAGGTTTTGCTATGATCTATGAATATCATAGTGAGTTCAGAATGCTTTGAGAGATGCTCTCCTCAAAGGAGTTGTCGATGACTTGTTATCACTTTTTGTGTGATTTTTGGCGTTCATTGTTGTTGTGTTAGTATTTGAATTTTTGGCTGTGGCTTGTCCAGGAGAAGTGACTGGGGTTGTTGGAGTGGATTTACAATAATTACTCGGTATATTAGTTATAAGACTGGGTAATTTTGTTGGTTTCTGACTAATATGCTGAGAACTTTGCAAGTAGTTTGGATAACGATTCTTGACTGATGCAATGTTCTTGGTATTATTCAGTGCTAGTGGACTTGGTACTGGTGAGTTAGGAGCACTCTTACGATGGCTTGGACTTCGAAAATTGAGACTTAACATGGAGCGGTTGGTTGAAGGAGAACACAGCTTTGAAATGTTCATGGTTGGGGGAGGCGCAATGTCTGATACGCTTGATACAAGAGATCTGCGACGAGCGAAGCCAAAAGGTGGAGAAACAGATGGAAGAGAGAAGTCTTTGTTTGATCCAGCTGCTGAGGAACGGCCTGAATGGTTCAACTGTTGTCCCGATTGTCTGTTATTCATTGATATGATTGGCAACTTGCTTGACAAGATATTTCCAGTAGAAGCTTTTGAAGAGGGTGTTGAGTTGTGGGCAGCAATTTCTCCATTAGAACCAGATTCATTAGCATTACTACTGGAACTTCCGCTGCCGGTCCATGGCTCAGGAGAGGAAATTCGACTAACAGGTGTGGAGCTTAGACATCGCCTGAGGATAGGTGTTGATGGAGCACTTATTTGACTAGATTGACTGTTTCGTCGGCGTGAAGTTGACTCTGATGGGCGAGTGTCCATTGGCAGTAGGTCAGATGGTGAAATTTCTTGAACTGATTCGGAACCATTTCCATGACGCTCCAGGAAGTGTTCCAGGGTATCCCAGCCTCCACCGACACGAACCATAACATGGCGATCTTTCAGAAGCTGTAAAGGAAAATAAAAATTATGACATATCAATAAAGAGTGAGGGAGAGAGAATAACAAAAAACATAAAGCAAAGATTAAGACCATGGAGTCAATGATAATGAAAGACTATCAGTCGAAATGGTTTCATGGGTGATGATGAATTGGATGGGCTCTAATCAATCTAAAGGGCTAATATCACACGAAAAAGCTTTCAACTACCATTATTTTCTCGAAGTAATAGCTCTTGTGGGTACAAAATAGACCCAATAAATCGAAAATTGAAGTCCTGTAATACGGGTTGGAGGATTAAAGAGGCAAGTTTTGGCAGAAAACTGATCTCCAGTTGACCCCAATAAGTAGATATGAACAGCACGATAATTCGATGGCCGTTCTAGTGCAGCTCCGGAGGAAGAGGCACGAAATGATGAGGTATCAGTTGTGGATATATATCCAACAGTTTGTGAACAACCTTAAAACGCTTTAATCGAGCCCAATTTTGCTCATAAAAAAATCGTCAAATTGGTGATGCTAAAATATTTTCTTCATATTTAAAAAGAAGGCATATCAAAAGCCAAAAACGCGCCCATTCATAAAAATGCTAACACACAAACTTTCATTGAACCAGAAAATGAAACAAGTTAGCTGGTCGAGTGCACGATTGGCCAAGTTTCCAGTTTGACATGAGGCGGCTAAGTTTGCTTTCTCTCTCTCTCTCTCTTTCTATCTTTCTCTTTCTTTGTTGGAGAGAAAGAAAAAAATTTAATCCTCATTCTTTCGCATGATAGTTTAATTATAATTAGCGGGCCTCAGATGAAAAAGAAAGATTAGGATGCTTCTCGAGAATAGAAAGGGAAATTAGAGGGACTGATCACTTATAAATACATACATTGAGAAATCGGTTTCATTTTTATCATTCTCTTGAAATAAGAAGCAAAACTTATTGTCTCTCGTAATTTGAAACAATCAAGAAAAGAGAAGTAAAGTCTCGAAAAATATAGTTATCTTTCAATGATAGATTTTTCTCTTCTCTTTTTTTCTCTCTCTCCAACTAACTACTTCAACACATCCTTCTTTGACTTTCCCATTTCGCTTCAATCATCCATTGAGGTTTCCACTAACATCTATCCTCATTTCATTCTTCATTCCAATTTTCAATTGCAGCTTTTATCTTAGCAAGCAATTGAGAAGATTGAAAACTTGGATCAAACACTGATCTCATTCGTTAAATGAGTGATGGAAAGAGAGAGAGAGAGATGACATGCGAGAAAAACATGTTGAGAAG
Organism: Brevipalpus yothersi; assembly: GCA_003956705.1. NCBI lineage: Eukaryota > Metazoa > Arthropoda > Arachnida > Trombidiformes > Tenuipalpidae > Brevipalpus > Brevipalpus yothersi. The sequence continues at coordinate 12,039 of QZCP01000077.1, forward strand.
TGAGAAAAATTTTCATGAAAATATATGATAATAATTTTCTCTCAAAAAGACTCTCTCAGAAAAATAAGGAGAAGAGGAAGGAGAGGAAGAAGAAAAAGAAGAAGAAGAAGAAGAAGAAGAGTAGGCAGAAGCACAATGAACTCCAAGTGTGTATGAGCACGAGTGGTTCGTTAATAGCCTCATGATATGTCTATTGATGAGATGCGTCAAAATTTTTCCATTTTCACACTAAAATCTACCGTTTACATCACCATTTTTATCCTTCTGTCTTTCTGTCTGCCAGCTGTTTTCCATTGATTCGGATTTTTGCTGCTCCATTCATTGACGACTCAGTGAACTTCATCGGTAAAGAGAACTCACACATTTATGCATATGAAGACAGGATCGATGAATGAGGTAGCTGACATCACAATCGATTCTGGTGTATTATAAATTGTTCATTCTCCAATCTTCATTTTTTATTATACACACCGTTTCCTATCATCTTTGTCTTGAACTACCTTTTGCCGTGATTTTGCTCAAAATTATAGAAAGATTTCAGTGACCCTGATATCATAATAGTTCAATACAATGAATAGAAACTTTTGATTGCACCAGATCCATCTTGATCTATCATTTTGATGATGATGATCAAACTCTTCACTAGAACAATCGAGAATCTCTTTCAATAAACATATATATTTTCTCTCTTTCTCTTTTTCTCTCCCTCTCGATGTGATTAAACACAAGCAAAAACCTGATGCTTCGATATGATATGTTGTGATGACCCAAAAGTCTACATCAAATTGTTGCCGTAACTGGCGTCATTGGAGATGTAATCAATTCATCATCGATGAGAGAAAGGGTTACTGCAGAAGCTATATATTGTTATTGACTACCATCACTAGAGCTAGTGAATCATGTTTACGATCGTTTTCTTTTCATAGCGAGGAATCACGAAGAGAGAGAGATGAAAGTTATGTTCATTTGATCTGAACTCATGAAATTTTTCATACTAAATTGACTGTTTAGACCAACTCTTAATGATCACTTACCCTGACAAATACAATTTTACCGGCAATACGATATTTCCCTTCTGCTAGTCGCTGGATTCCATGTCTTGCTTTCTTTCCATAGTATGATTTCGCTATTAACATGACCTGGAATAGAAAATAGAAGGGTATAGATCAAAATCTGGTTTGAAGGCAAGATTGCAATGAATTCATCACTCATGATAAACTCGGAGGATATAAGGTGACAACGCAAGCCGGCTGAGTCTTAAATTTAATTTTTGAGCCTACATGAAACTAAAATTCGATAAAAAAGAGGATAAGTGTAATTTGGAAGATCAGTAAAAATAAGAAGAGAAGGAGTGATCAGGCTACAGGATGCCTGGAGAAAAGACAACTTGTCAAGAGCTTGACTTGGGCTTCTTCTCTTCCAAGCCCCACAGTTATTTTCAACTGAAAACACGGAAGCTTTTCTGAAGCATACTGATACACTTCTTAGATAAGCATTCTCTCTCTCTCTCTCTTTCTCATTCCTGATTATGAATAACTTTGATTGTCAAAAACAGAATTGGTCCAGTTCAAAGTCTACAACATTAACAACAAACATTACGCATTTCAAATATTCAAAGTCTGCAATGACAAAGGTGATAAAGATGTACAAAGTTTTTCAATTGATGGAACGTTTTGAGCTTTTTTTCTTCGTAACTTGAGGACATTTGAAAGACAGAAAATAGTCCGATTAACTCAATCAATGAGTGAAAAGTGAATGAAGAGATGAATGAATCTCAGGTCAGCAAATTGAAAAAAATTGTAGGTGTATCAAGTCCATTCCATCTATAAAACCAAAGTTCATCAGATAAGATCACGGGAAAATCCCAAAATTGATCTCAATCTTAGTTGATCCAAGAAAATCATCTTTCCCTCTCCCTCTCTCCATCTCTTAGGGTCTTATTTGAAGAAAATGAGTGAGATTATCTCTTCAATCCATTTCTCAACGGTGTAGAGGGCTCAACATTGGTAATGATATGGGACGTGTAATGTAATATCACGAAGTGAAACAATAATTTGATAGTGTTTCGAAAGTTTATCATATAACATTCTATTTTCTCTTCTCTCCAAGAATGAAGAAGGAAACTCAAGTCTCTCCAGGAACTCTTTTCAGGGTTGAATACGAGTAGTGACACTGCTTAACAAGGCTTATTGGTTCCTGATTGACTAAGGAAAGAAACTCTATGACTCGACGACTCTTTCTTTCTCTTTCTTTCTCTCTCTCTCTCGTGCTCTAGAAATGAGTCGAGCAATGAAATACTATGATGACTGAGAGAAGACGACAGGATATTGCTGAGAGGTTTAGTGAGATGAGAGAATTATCCAGACAATCGAGCTGATAATCTTAATTAGGACAGGAAATTGGAGCAAATTCGATAAAAGATAAAAGATAAATGGACATTGTGAGAGAGTTGTCGACTGAAATAGTCTCAATCATGAACTGTGATCAAAATCTTCCTCCATTATTAGTCAGACTAATGTTTTTAAACTTGAAACCCTTTGAACACGAGTCAAGTTCTTTTTTGAAAGAAAAAAGAATTTCCATAAGGTTAAGAAGAAAGCGGACGAGAATAGAGGATAGAGTAGCGTGTCAAGCTAAGGAAAAAACGAGGATATAAAAGATAAAGGATCAAAGTTGTGGCAATCACAGCAAAATAAGAAGAAGAAGAAGAAGAAGAAAAAGAAGAAGAAGAAGAAATGATGAGGTTTGCGTAAGTCTTCAGTTTGAAGGAGAAAAAATGAATTAAATGGAAAAAGAAGAGAGTGCCACAAGCTCAATTTGAGCTATTATATCTTTTCTTCATCTTTCTTATTCTATTTTATAACTAGAACTAATGCTCTTAATAAACAATGGTATTTTACGATTAAAAGAATCATTTTAGCTTTGCTTGCCAGAATTGTTCGATAGAAAGAGAGAGAATACAAACATCCACACACACACACTCACTTGCATTCACATTCAAACTGAAAGTAATACAAACCTTTCGATCCAATTGAGATACTTTTTTACTACCGCTGCTCGGACTACCATTCTCCGTTTGTATTGATGTATCGACTGAGCAGACTGAAGTGGTGCTTATTGAAGCTACCGATGGAGCTCTTTCCAATCCGTTACCGTGAACACTAGCGGCCGATGACCAGCAGCCATCTAGATCATCTTCAACTGTTATCGGAACAGATAGAGATGAGTTGGAAGAAGAAGAAGCGGGAGAAGAGCATCTTATCTTTCCGTTACCATTCAAATTGTTGCCGTTGTTTACGTTATCTTCTGAACTATTATTATTATTATTATTAGCCATGTCGTTGTTACTGCTGCTGTTACTATTCAATTCGCTGATTTTGAGTAATGCTGCACGCTTAGCTCGCCGCAGGGCTGCTTCTCGCTCCATCTCTTTCCTCTCTTCAGCGTCTATTTCCTTCTCAAATTCAACTAACCCGGGAACCGGAGTGAACATATACTTTCTGCACGCAATCCGAGCAACTTCCAACAGACAGAGTATCACACTTCTAGGATTATTATGAAGTACCAAGTCTTCCGTCTCAAATAGAACCGCCTCGCGTACATTCAACCGACGACACCATTGGATAAAATTGCTCACATTGTCACGAGCGTAAAACGATTCTGACTTGGCGTTTTCCCAGCATTTCATCTTCAGAGCGCTTATACCACCATTAGTGTATGGTCCACCATAGTTGAATGAATTGCTTCGAGGAGAGATTCCGTTCACTTTGGTGTGATGATGGGAAGAAGAAGAAGCATGGAAAGCCGAAGTGGAGGATAAAGAAGAAGATGATGAAGAAGAAGAAGAAGAAGAGGAGGAAGAAGAAGAAGAATGCTGATTTGAAGATGTTGGCGGTACTTGTTCATTTTCGTCCACTCTATTCAATGATGTCGATGATGATGGCGATGAAGTGTGAGTGGTAGTTGGCGATGATGTGCAAGGTGTTGAAGATGATGACAAGTTGGTTGAATGGCGTCTGAAGAGGTGAGGATGATGTGGTTGATAATTAACACAGGAGGTAGTAGCATTAGTACGATTTCGATAAAAGTCCTTATTAAATTGATCGATAAGAGAACATTTCTCTTCAATTATTTTGGCCAGCTTACAAACAATAACACCATTATCAAGTTTTGTCATAAAATTTTGAGCATCAATATCAATATTCAATATCTTATTGATCCAATCGGAAACATCCTCTTTCAGGGGTATTAGATAGGCTTCTTGAAGCTGCTGCATCACCGATTGTGATTCAATCTTATTTATTTATTTATACGTATATATATGTATGGTATATGATATACTTTTATACTAAACAACAGTAATGATGAACTTTTTCACTCTTCATCAAATGGAGGGATTTAACACTCAATTAATTAACAATATTCCCGAAAGAAAACAAAGAGGAGACACATAAAATCTCTCTCCATTCGAAAACACTTTCGTACTTCGACAAGAGATTGGAAAAAAAAATCTCGACACAAAAATTGAAACCTTCAAAGCTTGAAGTTGAAAAATCAAATGATGTTGATTAAACTGATCTCCCTCCACAAAACAAACGGCTCCCTCAGCAATCAGTGGAGCGCCGCCATCAAGAACTAGAGTAATATGTTAGGAAAATAAATTGTAATAATACACTTGATTAATAATCATCATATTTAATTTATTAACCACATCATGATTAAACCATGTTTTCCCAGGTGTAACCATTGGGATTAATGTTGACTTTAAGAACAGTCCAAACATGAGAAGAAAAAATATGTTCATGTTGACCGTCTTGTTTGCCTTGCTTTATTTTTCCATACTCACGCCTCTTGCGGATACAAGAGGAAACTTTTCGGCAGAGATTTTTTCGAAATTCTTTTCTGGAAAAGATTTTCCAGATTTTCAAGAAATTATCTGATTAATTATCTGATTTAATTATCGGTGGTTTGTGGATACATGCAAACTTTGAGAAATCTTCACGAAATTTGAAAATATGAAAATTTTTCCACAATTTTTAGCTATATTTGATGGAGAAAATTGATGGTGAAAGTTTGGTGAATAAACACAAATCATGGTTATTAGTATTGGGAGTGAAAATATTTTTTCTCAATTTCTTTTTTGCCTCCATTATGTTACTTAGCTGTCTCCGGAAATAATTCAGCTCAGTGGGTGGATGATATTGGCAAGAATATTATCAAGAAAAGATACTTCAATAGAATTGATAGATTGTGGCCTTCAGGCTGTATTGCTTATTGTATTTGCTTCGATTTGTTGAACTCATGCGTTTGTCATGCTTTTCACTGTGTCTCTGAATTCTTCGAGCTAAGGAGAGGGTATCATGATCACGAAGAAATCAAAATGTTCATGAGGAGTCACTTTTTGGCGAAAATTCGCTTTCGTCGATGAGGGTGATAAAATTCTAAAAGGAACCTGAAATTGTTGTTTCAATCATTCTGATGACAAGAAAGTTCAGGCAAATCTTGAGCATGACATTCATTGTATGCAATGTTTTAATCAAATTAAATGGTCAAATTTGAGCTTGTAGCGTGAAAAGCCGCCAGAACAAACTGTCAATTTCTTCAATCGTGCGAGCCAATCAGATTGATTGATTGGTCATGCAATATAATCGGACCAGTTCAATTTCAATCGAAAGTATTCTATATTGCTTTAATTGGACATTGTCTAAGAACAGTCATTAACGTGGGATTGAACACAATTCCTTCTTAGTTCACTCTCATGAGATATATTGAATATTCATCAATTATCGAAGGAAGTATTATTGTTATTTGAAAAATGGATTGGATAATAGATCTTCCTATGATCTGATAGGCAAATTCCCATATTTTGGATAGAGTAACACTGATTATCGGATTTTTGATGCCATTTCCATCATTGACATTCTCTAAAAACAGTGGACTCTCCTGAGCAAGCTACCAATTCAATGCCATGAACATGCATGTATTCTCAATTGGAAATTCTATCGTCTTACGTTGGATAATTGAATGAGGAATCGAAAAATCAACTTTCGAGTATAATTTAGCACACCAATTCGCTGAGTGACGAAATGATCCGAAAGTTTCGACTCCATTAGAAAAGTTTGGAAAGATTAATTCTCTTAAGATGTCACCTATCGTCCAACTATCTATATGATGATGAAGCCATCGGGCAATATTTGATGACACCCGATCTGTTGACTCATTAATTTCTACTTGAACCATTAATTCTATTACGGAAGTCTTCGTAATTGCTTCTCTGAAGCTGGAATACTGAAATTTTCAACAAACAACCGTTAGGCGATGAATCCATCGAATTCTCACAGACTGTTCCATAAATATCAGATCATCTTGATGACAATCAAGTGTTTAAATTTCGATTGATTCGCGAAACTTGGTCAAAAGAGGCAATTTGATGACTTTGAAAACGTTCATGCTTTGGATTTTCATTATTCGAACAATTGTGTGCTCCAATCTCAGAGATCATCCCTAGAGTCAAATAATGAGAATATTTGGAATGTCACAGTAGGTATGATGCAATATTCTGCTCTCTTGAAAAGAGGTCAATAAGGTGTCATCCAGGACAAGAAAGACATTGGTGATGATTCATTTGCCAAGAGGTCATGAGCAAGATTTCAAATCCAAATAATGTGATTCTCTTCCAAAGGAGCTTCTCTTCCACTTCTCTAGTGAGCTGTAACTTCAATCTTACGACATAAAAAATAAATTTGAATAATGGACATCAAATTTTATGAGCTCATTGATCTGAATTTTTGTCGTAACAAGAGAACTTGTTTGACATAGATGTTTTGTTTCTATTGGCTCTATTTAATTATGCAATAGGAAAAATTGAGGAAGTTTCTATGGCTCGATTAACGTCTTACTCTCAATAATGGAGGATTGAATTTTGTTGAGGTGATTTCATCTCACGCAAACATACATACATGTATGATGAGATTTCTTTTAGCAATAAATGGATCACAAACCAAGAGAATAGAAAATCTTAGATGATGGAGAATCTAGGATAAACCAAACGGTATCCAAAATCGTCCATCTTTGTTTATTTAATCAGAAATTTGAAAGATTTCTTCATCGACTCAAGTGTCTCGTCATCGATTAACAGATTACTCTGAAAATGAGTCTGAATATAAAGTAGCAGGAAGAATGGTAACAAAAAATTTCAGCTACTCTGAATAGCACAAAATTGAAAATGATTGAGCATAAGTTAAATCAATGGTTTTCCAAGTATTGCCCACAATAGGTCAACATATACATGTACATTCATAAACTGTTCTCAGTTAAAGTTATTGAATACTTTATATTTATGTGCCTCAGCTATTGATTGCTATAAGCTGAATTGCTCGACTTCTTAGTAACTAAAGAATACCATGAGTTTCATGGTCAAGCAGGAATGTGAGGGAAAGATGATCAAAATTTCAAACAATTTTAACTGAGGCTCAACTCATCAGTTACCTATCTAAGGAATTGAATAGCTGCAATTTTGTTTCATTGAAGGTATGAAATAATCAAACTTTTTGGCTTATTTCATCTTGATTTTCAAGCTCCTCTTGCTCTTCGTGGGTGAAACGACCGGGAATTTTCAACTTATTCGGATTGTATTGAACAAGAAGATTCAATCTTTCCCCACACTGTCGCAGTATATTAGCAGCATGGTCATACACTGCATTTCGCATATTGATTCCACAAATTTCCAAAATTTGATCACCAATCTGTATTCCTGCTTGACTTGCTAGACTGTCTTTTTCAACAGTGGTAACGAACACTCCGGTTGGACCAGAGCTTATATTGATGCCAAGAGTTCCTGTACTTCGAATCATCTCGATGTATCTTAAATCACCTGGTCGAGGTTTAAGATTCTTTGAATTCTTATTCCGTCGTCCAGATGATAGCCATTCAACGCTAAACGATATTGGGCTACCGAAATCTGAGAGTGCTGATGATGATGCTCGATCTATCGAGCCGGTAGATAGTTTTCCGCTTGAGCAAGTCGAGGTTACACTCGGATTGGACGGAATTCGAATACGTTGAGAGCGTTTAGGAAATGTTGATCGGCCATCATATATTGATGCCAATTCCGCATCGTTCTCATCACTTTTGTAGCCTGAAGCGTTAGCATCCATACTTTGTTGGGTTCGATGAGAATATGGGGAAGTTGATGTGTGACCGTAGTGTGATGACTGATAAGGCGACTTGGTTAAAGAGCCAATCACGAAGTTTGATTCAAAAGGAGAAGATGAAGTTGCTTGATGATGTTTTTTGATTTCTGAGCTATTTTGATACAAGTTATTAACACGATCGCTACTGGAATTACTCAAATTATTGCTGGTAATCTCACCAGGTCGCAAAAGTGAGTCATAGATGTGATGCTCAGTAGGTGAGCCCATATGTAAGTTATTATGATTGTGTGATAGATATGAATGTAACCCAGATTGGGGAGAGTTAGAATAAAGATGAGGTGGCGGCGGCGGTGGCCGCTGTTGTCTTGTTAGGGGTGAAGTATCACGAGGTGATGAGTGATGAGCATTCGAAAGGTGACTGTTGTGGTGATTCAAGGGTAGAGTTGTAGTGCGCTTATTGTATGGTTGAGCTACACGGAACAGTCCAAGTGTATCCGTGGTGGTTCGTATCGGAGGAGTTGGTATGGAAGATGTTTTGGATGAGCTGTTCATGTAGGCACCGTGAATACTTGATGAAGGATGATATGAATGAGAATGTGAGTGTTGATGGTGAGGAATTGTAGATAATTGAGAGGCAAGGACTGAAATGGATGAATCTAGATCCAAATTGTCAGTCAAAACACTGTGAACTGAATGGGGTCTTTGCTTTGAATGAGTACCAGAAGATGACTTCCGATAACTTTCGTATGATTTATCCTTCAATTGAGCAGATATATTTGAGTAGTCACTTGTATCTCCCTTAATTCGTTGCCGGTGGCTTGAGTCATTTTTTATCAATGAGCTATAATTTGCGTAGTGGTTTATTGATTCAGACTTATTGCTATATGAAACTTGGGATAAATTTTCTGATGGCGATGAATGTCCATGAATGGGAACTGGAGTTGAGGAATTAGATGGAGTATTTCTTGAAGAATGAATAGAAATATGATCACCTCCCTCAGACAACTTATCGTACAAGGAAGAATCAGATTTATCACTGTTCTTGATACTTGATGGTAGATGGATATGATTATCAACTGTTATCGATCGACGAGACATTGCTGGACCAAAAAGATCTCGAACATGTGGACTTTTGTTGGTGAACTTATTCACTGGATTAAATGTGGCAAGAGATTTTTGACCCTTCAAATTTATAGATCGCATTGTTGGACCCCCATTGAGTTCACCGACACCCTCACCATTAGGAATTCGAAATACTTGGGGACCTCGATACTTGGGCCATGTTCCTCCATCACGATCTCTTTCTTTTTTGCCATCTTTGATAGCTTGTTTGGTGGATGAAATCCGGTCAGAATAATCGGCAAGAACTTTGTCCAGTGAAGCAAGTGTTTCACGAGCTTCTTGTTCTGTTGATGAATCAGCCACTTCTTTACGATTACCACTGCCACTACTACAACCACTTCCTTTTCGTTCACCATAAAATTTATTGTATGCTCGATCAAGTAGGGTAGGAGCTGGAGAATTTGGACTCCGATCGATGTGTTTTGGAGATGAAAGTGGAGATGAAGATGTTTTGGAAGATGATAATGGAAGAGAATTGCGATTACTAGCTTTAGCGTTTTCAAATTTTTCACTATATTCTCGAATTTCTTTACGAGCTTCTCGTAATTGTCTTCTGGTGTCATCTGATTCACGTAAAGCTTCGGCAAGATCACGCACAACTCTATCTCGTTCTCTTCGTAACCGGTCACAAAGTGTCCTCATACTCTCACGTTCCAATGCAATCTTATCCTTCTCCTCAAGAGCTATTGTTCTTTCTTTTTTCAACATTTCACACTCATTACGACTGAACATGAGCTCATTTTGGAGACATTCTTTTTGTCGCCGTATAACCTCTAATTCCATGTTGATCTGTTCCATACTGTCCAAGCGATGGCTTCCAATTGAGGCTGAACTGTTTTGCTTCCAAGATGACGATATACCTGATGACGAAGAGTCCCATTGATTGTGATTATGGGTGTGTGAATGATTGTTGCTGGTGGTATGGTTATGATTATGAGTATGATTGTGAGTTGGTGACCGGAGTGGTGATGAAAAATTGCTATCCTCACCTCCTTCACCAAATCTGGTCATATAATCTTGTACTTTCTTGGACAATCTATCTCTATCGATGAGAACAGTTGTGATCTCTCTTTTAAGACTATCAATTTGTTCCATGTTTATCTTTTTCTCTTCATTTAGTGTGGCTATTTTCTTTTGATTTTCGGTCAATTCTTCTTGCAATTTTTCAATCTCTTTGTGGACACTATCCCTTTCTGACATAATTAAATTATACTCTTGAATTGCTGAATTACGCTCCTCAGTCATTCGTGATAAATCCTTGGTGGCCTTCATACGATCGGTGATCACTTGATTCATCTCTTTAATATATTCATCTCGTTGATGCTGGAATCGAGTTAATGTTTGCTTTAGATCACCACATTCTCGAACACAATTGTCATACTTGATGAGAAGACTATTGTATCTTTCTTGAAGTTCACTATCCATGGTGGAAACGATGATGATGATGGTTGCTGATGATTGATTTTTCTTGATGTAAGCCTTGCCGATAAAGAAATGTTGTTTACAAGCAGTCTACAATAAAATCTAGAGTGGTGTGTCGAGTGATCAATCAAAAAGAAATAGGATCACAATATTATCTCTATGTATATATGTATATGTACACTCTACTATGTATGTATGTAAAGTTGGTATGAAGTGATAATAATAATAATATTAATTGTGACCACTTTTTGATTCAAGAGAAGAGAGAAGAAGACACGCTGGACAGTGAACTGGTTGCAAAGATGTTGTGTGTGTGTGTGTGTAGAAACAATCCACCATCAAATGGAACTCATCACATACACACACTTGGCAAAATATTATTACTACCAATATTAGTATTACTTCCAAATCATCATCATCATACCATCATCATGAATCTTTATCACTGATAAACAATTACAAATGACTGACAAATGAAACAGAAACAAGAAAAAAAACAATACTTTGAATATGCAAGTATAATGTGTGTGTGTATGTAATGTGATGTGATGTGAGACTTGCTCTCTGATCAAATGTTGAGAGAGATACAGTTCAGCTGATTGCGTGGTCTTTAAGGCGGCGGCGACAGATCAAGTTAACGAAGAATGTGTGTGTCTACATGTACATGTAGAATGTACATGTTATGGTTGAGCCCAAAAAGAATGGATAAAACTTGTTCCTCATTCCACTGGGACAATCAATATTATTGGGATCAAATGATGATGATGACCACAATGTTCATTTGGAAACATTTTTTAGATAGGTGTACACAATTGTCATCTAGTTGTGAGAAAAATGAGGATGTTGATGATGATGGCAAGTGTGTAAGAAAATATGTGTGTATGTGTTTTCTTGGCAGTTTTTATTTGGTGGGAGACTTTTTTTTCTCGCTCTCTTCTTATGATTCATACTTTCTCTCTCTCTCTCTCTCTCTCTCTCTCTCTATATGAACTTCCTGCGTCGTTAATTTGATTGCATCTTTTCGTCACATTTTCAGTCTATTCGTCAGTCATGTACTGACTGTAAGTTGAAAATGAATGATTCACAAAGATATCGACGTTTTTCTGGCTGTTTATAAGTCTGATCTAATCTTTTCGACCGTCTGACAAGTTGTGAGAGGTGACTAATGTTCACTAAGGTAGAGATAGAGAGAAAGAAAGAAAGACAGAAAGAAAGAGTAATTCTTGACTTTTTTACCTGATATTATATAATCAAATGCTTTTATTTTAAATTGATCAAATACAGTTCTTGGCTTATTTTTTTTTGATCACCAAAATTTGGAGTTTGTGCTATTGAGTTATATTGCGAAATTGATCGGTGTTAATGTAGAACTTTTTGAACTGAAAACAAATTTAAAGATTCAAGATCCAAAAAGTCGAACAAAGTCAAAGTTTTTATTACGAATTAAGCTAATGAGTAACATTTTTTTCCTGGGAGTGACTCGTCTTAAGCTCAAATACTCGAAGACTCAAAGTACATTGAAAGACTCATGAATTAAGTAATAGTGATTAGACCCATGAGAAAGCCATTACTTTGTGTGAATAGTATCATCCCATTTATCGGTGATTCAGGTAAAGAGCTACACCGTGCTAAGGAATTTTTAGTCGAGATTCATGCTCTCGATATTTGAATTCTTCAGATTCTTTTTCCTTTATTTTTAAGTTTTTAGAGTAGAAATAGGTGAAAGGATAAGCTTGAACTACTTTCTAAATCTTTCACACGGCTAACCATCATCATGAGCAAAGATTAACTCTGCCCCCTTCAAGTTCCCATTCCATCGTCCAGATAAAAACCCCTCGAAACTAAACTTTATTGCCCTGCTGAAATTCGATCCCGATTTATCGAATCGATCAATGGCTATCCATTCGAATTGGAAAAACTATCACTAGAATCTTGATAAATTGAAAAAAATCCTGATCGTCAGTCGTAGCAAGCATTCATTTCTCTTAGATGCCCATGTCTCGTTGTTGCTCCAATCATCACCTGTATCTTCAGCCCTGATAGATGGATAGATCACAGGAGAGATAAATTCATGAAGAGAACCTTCTCAATTTCATAATGATATATTTTTGACTTCTTTAAACAACGATCTGAACAGTTTAAAAAATTTTCTAAACAATTCAACAAGACAGATTCAATCGTTTAATCGAATCCAAAATCTTCCATCAATCTAACCTAATCTTTATTAGGTAAAGTCCATTTCATCATCCCAACAATTCATTCAGACACACCAATTTTTCCATCGAAATCTCATAATCTACTGTTAACAATTGTCAATGCTTATGGGAATTTTCATTCAAACTTCGAGAAGGGAAATTCTCTTCGTTGATCACCAATAGAATCAGAGTGATGATTAGATCATCAAAAAATTTCTCCTGTACTTTCCATCATCGTTTTAGGATAATCCCAAGATGAGATGAAAAGTGTCCATCTTTCTTCATCTTTTCCCATGCCTCATCTTGTTCACCACCACAGACATACCATGCAATTCATGTGCCCTTCGACAGAGAGAGAAAGAGAGGGAAAAAAGAAAGAAAGTAAGAGAGAGAGAGAGAGAGAGAGAGAGAGAGAGAGAGACTTACACAAGGCTTCCTGTGAATATTTTTTGACGCAAGACGAGAGAGTATGTATTAGTGTTTATCATTTTTTTCTCACACAGACTTGAGGCAAAGTCTTATTCATCTTGTGATTTTACTTTTAATTTTGCTTTTCTACTTCTTTGATCATTTTTCAATTTATTGATATACACACATTTTACTTTCGTGATCACTGGCTATCGATGGTGGTGAGGATGATGATCGTCAAATAATCTGATGATCATTGGTCATTCTCGTTGGATAGAGATTCATCTTTATGCCGAATTGAACAAGATAGCCGAGCTGATTTTTGATCATCAATTGGCTCGTGAAATGAATCCATTCTCACGGTTATATACATATATATTTTAATGATCTAAAGTTTATGTAAAAAACTCAAAGTAGTTTCCCTACCAATATTACAAAGGTAAGTGATAAACATTGATATCAACTCGCTGAATTTTGTTACACTTTGCATTCGAAAAAAACAACACCTTATGAGCAATGGTGTGGTTACACACATATGATTCGGATGTTTATCACTTTTACTCTGGGTGTTTTGGTTGATTAAAATTGTGAATCTTGATTTATATTTGAGTGTGTTTTGATCACATAATTAGATTCAAATGAATAATAGGATTCTCTTTTATGTTCACTTTTTCAGATCCACTTGATCAGTAAAGTAAACAGTGATATATTATTAACTCATGATCAAAGCCTAATTGCCGTTGGTATGAACATCGAGATAATCTCCTATCGCCACCAATCTATCATCTTTTTCATCTGTTTTCATCTCCAATATTACCATGAATCAAGTCAAGTTTACCATTCCTGGTATGGTAAAGAAATCAGATAGAATTGTCATCATCATCACTTGTGCATCACCATCACCATTCGTCTTTTATCGTTCCTTACCGAATTCAATCTGCTGAAAAAGTGTTTGCACTGCAAACTTCACTACATGGTTTTAAATTGGTCAGTTCACTTCAATCCATGTTTCATTTGCTGTTGAAAATTTTCTTGTGTTCCCCATCGATTGCATATGTCGTTCGCAGTTGATTGTTTTTCACCCGAGTTGCGATCATCTCGACAACCATCATCATTCTCATTATTGCTGTAAAATATTTTATGATCATTTTTTTAATACTACTGGTATATTGAGCCTCGGATACATTTCTTTCCAAACTTTTGATGAAATCTCCAAATTTATCCCTATTTTAACAAAGTTGAGACGAAAACATCAGACTATTGATTGAAATAATGGGCTGTGTTTATTCCAGTCTTCGCAAACCTTTTAGTAACATCAAGGATAATGCTAACAAAAGAGTTTTCGATGTGGTGAATATCGATGATAGACAGAATGAAAATTTTCATGGACAAATAAGGATCACTGACAATGATCTCATTTTTGACCAAAAGAACAAAACTTCAGTTGTTTGGCCGTTAAGGTTAGTATAAATCAACAACATTATGTACGACAGTGACAGAGGCTTGAACATTTATGCTCATTACATTGTTCCACAATTAATGGAAATTATTTTTCCATCTTTTTCAGGTCTCTTCGTAAATATGGTTTTGAACAAGAGCTTTTCAGTTTTGAAAGTGGTCGAAGATGCACAACTGGGCCAGGTAAATATTACATCTGATTCTTTGAAAAGTCAAGAATACTTCTACTGTCCATAATCTGATTAATTCATTTCTAATGCAAAATTTTGCATCCCTCTCTCCATTAACCTTACAGGAATGTACGCATTTAAATGTGTTCAAGCAGAGCAGCTTTTTAATTGTTTACAAGAGGTACTTCAGCGTCTTGGAAATTCATCTTCTAACAATGTCCATTCAAGCACAAATGTCTCATCCTTATCACCTCAACATGTTTCCAATGGTGATCGAAATGCCATTGCATTAAGCTCAAGTGTACATCAGCCATCATTACCCCGCATAAGTTCACCTCCTCATCCTTACGTGAATGATGTTCGCGGTTACATGAATTCACCAGTCTACGTAAATACGGGTGTATCGAGCACAATATCAGGTCATCCGATGCCTGCGAACGTTAGTTCGTTCAATTGTAGCGGTAATTCAAGAGCTGGCTCGGTGAGAAGTGCCAGTGACATTAATACCAATTATGCCAAATTAGATGATCTATATCATTACGTTAATATTCACACAAATACCAATGTGAAAGACAACGAACCTTCTCAGCCACATTCATCAGCCACCACACAGGCATCAACTATAGCCACAACAACAACAACATCAACACCAGCAACCTCGAATTCAATCAACATGACAACACTTTCATCATCATCACACCTGACCAATGCTAGTACAGCTTCAAATGTACTTACCAGTGTTACTCATACGAATTCGAATAATACAGCTCACGTTAAACGAACCTCAGTGTCCTCGATGAATGAGACGATTTTAAACTCTCAACTAATCAGTGGTGCTTCAAAACAAGATAATAATAGTAGTGGTGACAAAGAGGATCGAAGCAGGCCACTATCGTTAGCGTTACAAGTTGAAAAAGAACCTCTCCAGTCAGATCAGCCTAAATCAATATCAATCAGTCCAAAGCCTTCTAGATCTAATAGTCGAAGTGAATCATTGGAAATCACTGAGACACCTGACCCATTGAATTATGTTGTTCTTGATCTTAAAAATACAGTCAATAATAATGTACCAGTGTGTGTAACTACTGGTCCAGCAACTCCAGTGTCAAAAACAATGAAAGAAAATGATTTCAATTTGCCACTCGCATCACCTCCATCCACACCGACATCACTCAAATCCATTTCAAGTTATCCACCTCAGTCTTATGCTACCATCGATTTTGATAAGACAATGGCACTATCAAGCTCCGTCGTTAACCACCGAAAAATTTGATTCTCTCTCTTCCCCCCTCTTTTTCTCCGATTAATCGAATTCATCATCGTCATCACCATCAACCTCACCATTTAAAACTGAATTCGCATCTTTTTTTTTCGCTCTCTCTTTCACGAAACTCACATATACACACATGTACATCTATTTTAACCTCCTCCTTCTCCTGTTATTGACCATCCATGGCCTTCATAAGTTCGAAACAGCTTATCTTTCACTTTTCTTTTCGTTCCGACTACCTAAGTAGATGATGATAAATATATATATATATATATGAAAATATAAACAAACGATAAAAGTATCAATATAAAAATGGCATTTACAGGCTTGATAGAGAGATTAAATTGTAATTTCATTTCAAGTAGATTATTTGTAATTTTGTGTGAGTGGATTTTTTTCTTCTCTCACAAAGAGAAGAGAGGAGAGATTTTTATGCTGCTGGAGCTATCCCATCGCAATCATTTGGCGATTGCATTTGATTGTAATAATAATAATAATAATCGATGAAAAAAGAATAATCCTTAAAGCGATATTATATATAAGATTTTTTTTCTTCTTCTTCTCGGTTGATATTATCGCATAGGATCATAGGGAAAGAGAGAAAGAGAGAGAGAGAGAGCAAAGAAAAACATTTGCTTCATCGAGATGATAATCCGTTTGTGGGCAAAATGTGTGTTGTGTGTGGTGTGTGAAAATGGTTTGGTACATAGGAGTGACAAAGCATGAAACTGAAATAGATTTTTTGTCTGGTGGTATATAAACTATATGAATATAATAATGTAGGAAAGAATCAAAGATACCCTTCTCCATCATCTTGAAAACTTTTCGATTTTTTGTGGTCTAATGGTGTGTGAAATCAAATTTCGACTCATTCAAGTCGAGCTTTTTTCAGAGTGGGTCCATCGATTTCACCGCCAACAGCGAGTTCTTCAACTATGGGCACAGAGCTTACACTTACACTGGTACTGGTGGGAACTGTATCTCCAGCATTACTATTACTGTTAAGATCATCTGAACTTAGATTACTGTAGCTTAAATTACTAAATTCTTCATTAGAATTGAGATTATGTCGTGAATTATCCTCTGAGCTAGGACAAAGATCAGCATAATCTTTACTGTCTTCGGTACAGGCGCCAACAGAGCTGCCATTACCTTCGGGCATTCGGAAGCTTTCTTCTTTAGCTTTCTTTATTTCAGGACTGGAAACGACTTCACCATCATTAGTTTGTTCGTCCTCTACTTCGGAAGCATTCGATGCCGGCACCGAAATGTTGGAATCATCATCTAGAACTTTGTTATTGTTGTTGTTGGTACTGTTACTATTACCATTACCATTGGTAGATGTTATCAATTTTTTATCATCACTCGATATACTGTCTTCATCTTGAATAATTGTGTTAGTTTTTGCAATGGTCTCATCTACTTCATTATCTTCTTTTTCTTCTTTAACCTGCTCTTTTTTCACAATGTTTTCGCCATTTTCTTCAGCAGGCATATTATCTAATAGAGGAAGCTTCATTTGTTTGATCCAATAGTGGGTCCATAAAGCAAGTTCAATTTTGTGTGGAGTCCACTTTGATTCGGGATCTATGCAGTTAATGGGGAGAGAGAGAGTTGAGAAATAGTTCAGGGAATTTAGAAAACACACGCAGTAATGAGAGCGAATTTTCATAGATATTTAAATATTCTCGATGGAAGCTTACCTTTTTCTTTCAATCTTTCACAAATATTCTTGATTGCTTCGGCAAACACAACATATTCTGCTATTGTATAATCGGTGGCCTCAACCCCTGGAGTAGATACCATACATTCGTCCGCCATAAATGGACAACATTCTGGGGCACCGGCAGCAAGTACCGCTGTAAATACAGAGATAGATTAAATATTAAGCAATTTTATAAATGAGCAAGCATGATAGAGAGGAAATATATAGAGAAAGAAAGAAAAGATAGTGGCCAATACGAAAGCATAGGAGTAAACATTGGAAAATATTGATGGAATATCTCCAACAAAAGGTAGTGATAACAAACTAGTGAGCGCGAAAAGAAAAGAAACTTGAAGGAAAAAGAGGCACGAGGATCAAGTGCGCTATCGATCGACGCCGCCAACTGGTATACTGGTATGGAAGAATTCTACCGGAGAAAGAATACTGTCAACCAGCATCACTGTAACCGCTACTCACCAGAAGCAGTTGCCGGTCCGATTCCTTTCAACGTGGTTAAAGCTGTGATCGCTCCATTAATATTATTCGGTATTTTTCGGAAAGCTTTTTTGGTTACAGTTTTCACCGCATTTTCAGTGTTTATCCGGACTAAGTCCAATAAATGAGCTCGATTTTTACCACGCCAAAGTTTCCATTTGGTAACTTGAACCAATTCTTCATGAACCAAGTAGCGATCTTTGCCTCTTGATTGTATAATTTTTGGTAATTGTTCTTGATACCTGACAATTGAGAGCAACAACAATATTCCATGTAGAAAGACTCTTGATTTATTTTATCAACAATTTAGACAACAATTCAAATATTCTATTTCATGATGAATCCTAATTCAAATAGATATATATTCTAACAGAGAAAAAGTTTCGCCAGAATATTGAATGTTGAAATAAAAGTGCTTCTATCCATCCAAGTGCATGTATTCCATTGGAAAAGAAGACTAACATCTCTCTTCTCTCTTCCATTCTCCCTCATATATCCTATACAGCAGCAATCATGGCCGAAAGTAGTGAAAGATAGAAAGTCTGGCACATGAACACAGATCTAAATAGTGAATAAATTTTCATCCAATTGCCACCACAATTAAGATAATCGTAAGCATCATCAAAGTGTAGCATTGAGAGAAAAGTTTGACCAAAAAGTGTCCTAAGAGAGAGAGAGAGAGAAAACGCACAGAGTTTTCAGCTCCAACAGCAAGCAAACGGATGTGTTCAATAGTGAAAAAGCAGCAAGCAGCGAGCAGTGAGAGAGAGAAGAGAAGAGAGAAGCAAGCGAGAAGAGAGAGAAAATCATGGAAGGCAGAGCATTGAGAGAGTGTGTATAGTGAATGTGTGTGTGTGAGTGTGTAGAGAGAAAGAACATGGCGAGCGAATGCGTCACAAGCTGGTAAAGAGGAAAAAGTGGATACAAAAAAATTATCTCAGAACTTTATACCATACTGAATAATCGAGCGGCGAGTCTAACGAATATTTGGTGAAAAAAACTCAACATATCGAACATTCGAACGGACCGAATATCTCAATGTGAGTGTAGCGAGAGAGAGAAGAGAGAAGAGAGAAACAAAGGTGGAGAGAGAGAGGTAATAGTTGCCTTCCACTACCAGCAGCAAACGCAAGCCAGCTATACAGCGAGAGAGTGTAGAGAGAGAGAGACTGTATGTATGTAGTGAGAGCTGAAAATGGGGCGAAACCAAGATAAAGAGAAAACATGGAAGCGAATATATAGCAAGCGAAGTTAGGCGAAAAAAAAGGGAAACAATAAACACGAGCAATGCGACTAACTCAAGTAAGATGCACACACACGAATTATTTAGCGGCAAGAGCATCAACACACAAGAGTAAGGTGGCGAGTTCGATAAGAGAGCGAGAGAGAGAGAGAGAGAGAGCAAAATGTTAAAATTCAATGGTAAAGAGCGAGGCGATCTCTCAGTGTGTGTGATGTGTAGACATCATCAAGAAGAGTAGTGATAGAAGAAAGAATATGAAGAGAAAAACACTTACCATTTATCCAATTTAATTAATTCACCCGGTTTTGCTCGAGTCTCTTGGGCTCGAGCACTGAGGACGGTTGAATATTGTCCCAAAACGTAGGACCACTGTCCAGGCGATGCTTTCGCACAAAAAGTTAGAGAAGAATCGCTACTTACAGCACACATATTCCTTTTCCTATCACATACACCAGGAGATCTGTAAAAGGGATCTCTCTTTTGGCTTGCTGCTGCTGCTGAACGAGAGAGAGAGCTGCTTTTTCGAGGGAGAGAAGTTGATCAAGAGCTGAGAGAGAGCTCAGAAAAGAGCGTTGATATTGAGAGCTGCTATAGCAAGCATAGCACATAGCGTTCAATACACAGCATACAAGCTTTAGTAAGTATGGCGACTCAAGCTTGAATCTTTCTCTTCTATCGCTTCTTTTGAGCCAATATAACCAGTTTTTTTACACTCATTGCGCATGTATACTGTGTATGGTTTATACTTTGGTTGCCATGGTTGTGGATAGATATAAGGCGGCTCATTTGAATTGTATTAGGTGTACGCGTTTGGGTCACGTTTATGAGCCGTATGCTGTATGTTGCCTCTCATACATACAGATTGTATCGATTGAGTCACTCTTTTTCAACAGTCAACATACACACACACATTTCACATCATACACGAGCGAGCTTAAAGAGCGCGCAAAATAGAGAGAGCCTCTCTCTCTCTCTCTCTATTTTGCTCTTTTGCTCTCTCTCTCTCTTTTTCGGTAATACCGCTGATATCAGTCAGCTGGATTAGTATAGTGGACAGTATAAGCATCATTTTTTGGCGCTTTAAATTTGTGGGGGAAATCCTCCCGGTATCATGTGTGTGTATGTGTGTGTAAGTTGATGGTAGTCTGATGTGGAGTCTGGAGGTTCGTTTTTCGAGTTTTAAGGTTTTCGGGTTATGAAGATTGGAAGAGAAAAATTTCATTCATAAATAAATGGACATGGTAGTAATACGCTAGTGTATGTGTGAGTGTGTGTATGGATTTTATTCTGAAAATAAGATGGGATATTCACAATGTGTGTGGGTGTGAATGTTCATTATGGCATAGAATTCTGTGATAAGTGTTGAGAAAGATTTTTTTAGATACTTGTTAATAATATATATACTTTGATGACAAAACTAGAAAATCCTCGGATTCGGTCGGCTTATTGGAAAATCGAAAATTTTTTGACTACCATCGGTAAACCAATTTTCCGCTCGTTGTACCATCGAAACAATGATGAGAAAAATTATGTGGACCACAATTGGCTGGAGGAGTCCCAATAGTACGAACAAAAATAGATGATCCATGTTTGATGGGGATGTATAATAAAATTTGTTGGTTGGGTTTCCGGAAGCAATGAATCAATTCGTCGATGATGATGATTCAAGTCAAATAATAAGAAGAAGTAATCACAAGATCACACATATTATTGGATTGTTTGATCAAATAAGCAGTAGTTGCTGTGTTTCGAGTGAACAGAGGTTGAGGAAAAAAAAAGAGTTCTCACTTCTCACTTGATGATTTGGAGAAAAAATTTTTCCGTCTTCTCTCTCTCTCTTCTAGTCAAAAAATAAACTAGTGAAAAATCACCAAGATAACAAGCTGCCAATGTCCATCTCAACTTACAAGTGAAGCCCAATCTCTCTCTCTCTCTTTGCCTCTCTCTTTCTGTCTCTCTTTTTGCTCAGTGGTGGAAAATTTATTCTGAATGTTCAATCGACGATAAATGAATTGCTCAGACGATGGCCAGAAAGCCGCTTAGACCATGAGTGGAAGGTAATATTCTCAATGTTCAATTCTCTCTCCAGTATGTGTGAGTATTCCGCTTGTCCTCCAGCTGGTTAGTCAAGAAAATGGGAAAAGACGTTTCATGGACTCACACAAGCCAATCTCTTTTCTCTACATCTCTCTCTCCACTACATCTCAAGTCTCAAGTCTCTCAAACTCTTTTCTTCCTTCCTTGTGGAAGAAATCAGGCTTACTTTGAGCCATGAGAACAGGTTCCTTCTTATTATTATTGCCATCTTACCATCTTACCATCATACCTTTTCAGTTCCACCATGCACTTCTACCATTCCAGGTTCATCCCACTCTCTCTCTTGGATGGATCTGACTGCTGAACGATCAGCATTCAGTTCTCAAGTACTTTTCCAACGCAACGAATGGCTGGTCGGGACAATCACCTCTCTCTCTCTCTTTCTCTCAACTCAAATCTCACTTTTAGCGCGATTCAGGATATCAGATTAATTTGGGATCGCTTTCTTATCCAAGGGCTATCGAATTTTCGAGCCTCTTCTGTAACAGGGCCGACTTAGTTTTCCGATAGAGAATCGAGAGAGAAAGAGAGAGATGAAAAAAATTCCACGAAAACACCCAGTGAATTAGTGAAAAAATATTGGACTTGATATCATTTTTTTCTGGATGAGTAAGAGATGATCTTTATCTAGTTCAGTTCGATTTGAGGCCACTCAAGTGACATTGAACCAAATAGGCATAGATAACAATTATGAAATTGAAAATACTCAAAAATAGATAAAAATGATTACTCAAAAAAATATGAATCATGATGTGTGTTTTGTTTGTTAGTTTGATATTTTTTCACCACTTTTTTTCTCATCTTTTCCCTTTACTTTTCTTTCCTACAAATGTGGATGTAGATCTCGTAACCGCTGCCATACTTTTTTTCTCATCACCTTCTTGATACTTAAAATGACGCACCATACATGCTTTCAACATCCTATTCACTGTGGAATCATTCGATGTGAGTATGTATATTTTCAGTTCAAAAGTAGGATTTCGTACACATTTCTCATACTCTTCCTCAATATAATGCCCCTGCCTTTGACTTCTTGTTGGAGATACACTAGGTGTACCACTTCCTACAGTACCAGTCGAATTTTGACTCGGTGTACCACTTCCTAGAGTGCCAGTCGAATTTTGACTTGGTGTACTTGAACCACTGGCTGGCGATGCACCGGCCATCATAGGACTGTAGCGGGGTGGACTTGATTCTCTTGGACCACTGGATGTGGATGTACCTGATACATTTGGACTACCCGGTGTTGATCCAGATTGAAAATTAGTTTGAGTTGCAACATTTATCCCTTGAGATTCTGTTTGTGAAGCTTGCGTACTTTTCGTTGGAGGTGGACTTGTTCCAACTCCTTTCGAAGCTTTCGTATTTTTAGATGGTGATCGTCTATTTTTTCTGAACATTATTCTCAATTTCACTATATATACTGGTCTCTGTGGTTTTTCCAAAAAGAAAAATTCGATGGAAAATAATTTGAAATGAGAATTAACTCAAATAACTCTCCCTCTTTCTCTCTCTCTACCCAATTCGAATAATGATAACTCTATCGATAATAATAATAATAATAATAATAATAAATCGAAAAGGTGCTACAACAAGAATATTGGCCAAGCAAAAGTAAAAAGTCAGTCAATCTCTCAAATGTCTATCCCATTGTTGAAAAATCTGCCTGATTGAATGATTTCCAATTTATTTTTTTCAATGGCGCTCAGCTCATGATAAAACAATGGTATAATTTCAACAAATCGAATAAATTGAACATTCCCTCTCTCTCAAACTTTTTGAATTCCCTTTAAATTTCCGAATCACTTTGGAGCATGTACACACACACACGTGTATGTGCGCTCATGAACGTGGTTCAATTGGAAACGTTTTGACAACAACAACAGCAAACTTGCTGTTGGTGGCAATGTATGTCCATTATTTGGTGTTGTTCATTTCTTCTTGGATAATATGTTTTCAATCTAGTAGTTGATTGTTGTTGTGATTGCTTTTAGTATGAGATTTTTGGCTCATTACGGTATATTGACCAGATTAACTTGTAATCAGCCTGGTGAGGCTTGTGTGATTCGATATGATATTCAGCGGGTAATTGAAAACATTCGGATATGTTTTGAAAGTTTCATGATGATGATGACTATTATTGTTGGCTTTTTTTTCATAGAGGATATCCAATATCAGAACTACCGCTGTTATTGATGATGAAGTTAAACGGATGCTTGATGAAGGTATGAAACCAAAGGATCATCCTGGTAGGCGAGCTATTCCTTGTGTAACACTACCTCCTGCTTTGGAGCAAGCATGTCATCGAGTGATACAGAGTAAGTTTTATTTGGATATACATCATTTGTGTGATTGCATATTGACTGAATCATTTTCAACTATTTCTTTCATCTCTATATAGAATATAAAAGGCCCTCATTCAATTCGGACGTCATTAACTTACATCGCCAGTTTCATCATAGATTACTTCCACCGGAGCCCGAAGAGATTCGTTTAAAATTAAAAGAAATCGAATTTCGAGTCAATGAAACATGTGAGTAAAGGAATTTGGTTCCTAATGAATCATCCTTTAATCACTTGATGTCATAATTATAGCCAAGCGAAAGAATGATGATGAAACTTATCTAACTGATGAGGAGAGAGCCGCTGCTCTTTCTGAAAAAGTCCAAAAGATTCTCAAGAGAGAAACTTACAATTGGAAACCCATCGAATATGATGGATATAAAAGTGTTGTATATATGACTGCTCGAATGGCAGCTAATTTTGCTGCTCTAAAATCTGTGTTTCATGAGGTAAATCATAATCTTTCAACTTAGATGTATATTGTTTTGACTGTGAGTGTAAAATTTTTGTCCAATTCCAGATAAAAAAAGATGATCCTTTGTTCGCACCAAAGAGCTTGTTTGATTTTGGTTCAGGAGTTGGCACAACTTTGTGGGCTGCAATGGAAATATGGCCGAAAGAAATTTGTGAATATTTCGCGGTGGATATTTCACCTGAAGCGGCAGATATTGCCGATCTCTTACTACGCAGAGGAGATGAAAATAATCGTCCTATTTTTAAAAATACACTAACTCGTCAATTTTTACCAGTATCTTCTCATGTAAGTTTCAGCTATCCATATTCATTTGCTAGTACTGACAATGTTCTTCTTGATCTATTCTTTTTTAGACCAAATATGATCTAGTAGTATGTGCCTACTCTCTTATGGACTTACCCTCTCGCAGTGCACGAGTCGATGTGATCGAAAACTTATGGCACAAAACCAACGATATTCTTGTCGTTATTGAACATGGTAAAAAAGGAGGTTTTAGTGCTGTTATGGAGGCAAGAGACTTGATTCTTCAATCAACTGGTCACAAAGTGACCGAAACTTTCAAAGTAGATTCTTCTCAACGAGGTGTCGTTTCTGGTGATGCCGAGAGCATCCCATGTTCCCACACAATGGCCCCTGTAAGCATTTTTCTCAGACACAGATTTCATAAATTCTCACTATTCTTTCTCTTCCTCTCATTCAAGTGCCCTCACAATTTTCCTTGCCCAAAACTCTTCACTGGTCAAGTCAATCCTTGTACTTTTTCAGTTTCATTCAACCACTTGATTCTGCCTGAACTTAGGAAGGTTGTATATTCTTGCTTTCCAACTATGTCTAACGAAACTAACTCATTTCGTCTCATCAACTGATATATAGCATTTATGGGGAACCCAGGAAATATTTTCGTACGTCATTATGCGTAAAAAGCCTTTAGCTTTGAAAGGTAACCGATTGTATGATTTGTAAACTTTGTTAAAGAACATATATACATGTATAATCGATCTTTGCCATCCTAACATTTGTCAATCGAACAGATACTCCGCCTTGGCCCAGGATAATCACCAAACCCAAGAGGAAGCATGAAGCTGTGAGATGTGATCTCTGTTGTCCGAATGGAACCCTACAAAATGTTCTGTTTACCAAACGATATCATGAAAGGTATAGTTGCCTAATGGAAATGATTTCTCATCATCTTAACGATTTTTGTGCTTCATATTCTATTAGGAGTCTTCATAAAATTGCCAAATACAGTAAATGGTCTGACTTACTGCCAGCGACTGTGATAGAGTATTTCAAATCTAGAGATGGTCGAATATATCTGGAGTCCGGATATGAATCAGATCCAAAGTGAGTTTGAGAGCTGTTCTGGATGATTTTTTTTTCTAATCAAATTGCTGTCCCCTAGTTATGCGAAAGCTGTTGAAAAGTTAATGTTATTGGAAGGAGGAAAGACAAAAGATTCGAGGATGATGATTGGAGATGAGGAGAAAAATGAGATGAGTCAATCAGAACAATTGGATTCAGAATCTTCAGAGTCTGATTCAGACAGTGATGATGATAGTGATGGGTCAAGCAGTGATAGCACCAGTTCTTGTGAAGACGATGAAACGCATCCACCTGATTCATTCAATTCTACGAAAAGAAGATGGACCATCAAAAAGTCTTAAACCATCATTTTGATATTGACTGCAAGACGATAAAACTTCTTCCCGTCATCGAATGCTCACCAACACAAAGCTGCAAAGTTTGGTTCACTGGATCAAAAGTAATTGCGATAGCAATATTTTTTTCATTACTTTTCTATATATATATATTATTCATTATAAAATAAAAAGTTGGAAGAATTCATTTTCAAAAAATTATTGATCACTTTTAGATAAAAATGTAAATATCTAGAGTTTTTTCTCTCAGAAATCAGTATGAACAATTATAAGAAATATATGTATAGCCTTAAAGGTACACTCTCCTCAATTGAAGGCATTGAGGTGTAAGAAAATGTTCCACTATTTATTTTCACATCTAATCTATTGTAGAGTGCTGCTTGATTTCAATTTTCTCTACTGTCATGTCAGGATTCATCATGGTCGCCTGCTGTATAGCATCTGCCAAGGCTTGATTGTGGTCTTCATCATCGGCTCGGATTGTTATCTTTTGTTCCACTCTTGTCTCCACTACACCATCTTTTTCCAATTTATACTGCAAGTTCAGAAGCGAAACATAGAACAGAAAAATATTCATCAGTTGTCAATCAAAAAAAAGCCAAAATTGTGATGAAAAAATGGATGCAATGAAAAATTCACCCAAAATCGCATCACCAAAGAATACACATTAACACACAATCAATGGAATGGGATCAGCAGGTGATTATATAATATTCATGTACGGACTTAATAACAACTTACAGTGGTAGTTTCAACAGTTCTGGTCTTGCTAGAAAGTGATTGGGTGGAAATCAACTCGGTTGCTTCTGGGTCTGGGGAAGCGAGCCCAGATTTTCTTGTGCCTTCTTTATCGCCCGGTGGGATGGGAGATGTGGGCTTTGAGGACTGCGATTTGGCAGCAGAAGAAGATCTTGACGGCTTCGGAGGGGATGAAGGGGCCTATTGTGGGGGAGAATTGTAGATGACAGGATAGGGTGGGAAACGGATGGAAAACGGGCGCGATCAGGGACATGAGGAAGTGATTGGAAAGAAAGGGAAAGAGAGAGAGAGAAAGAAAAGTGTATGTGTAAACATAACAAATAAATACATTTAATTCATCGTAAATAGCACATAAAAGGTATGAAAGTTGAGGAACAGAAGGGTGACATGGACAGAGTAGAATGATTATTATTATTGATTTTATTGCTTACATTTGGCCCTTTGGAAGCAGTTGTGTAAAGTACTTTTCGGGTTTCTTCGGTTTTCACCGGGGTCGGTTCAATGCCTGCTTTCAATTTGACTGTATCGATATCGAAACCTTCCGCTCTCAAAAGTGGTGCGACGTCTTCTAGATTACCAGTGATAACTTTCGATTTCTCTTCAACTCGAGTTCCAATCGTTTGCTCCTTCTCTTCCACAACGTTGGTCTTCTTTTTGACATATCCTCGCTCATTTTTTTCCACACCTTCGCCGGTAGTGAAATTTTTGGTCGATGATGTTGATTTGGATGAGCTCAAAACTCTACTCGATTCACTGATTTGAGGTGGAACTGGCGATCGTTGAGTTCGACGGTAACCATCTCCCGGCTTTTATAGTAGCAGTAGTGGATGAAAAAAGAGGCCGGCAATAGGAAAAAAATGTAAAGAGAGAGAGAGAAAAAGAAGCATGAAAAAAGAGAAGCACAATGAGTCAAACAATAAAAATGAATTGATACGCATGATGTGATGACAGGAGAGGCGTTCAGCAAAGTGAAAGAGAAAATAAGAAAGGGCGTGCGATCATGGGTGAGAAATAGGAAGGGAAGAAGAGAGGAAGAGAGATGAGATGTGAGATGTAACGAAGGAAACACGCATCAGGATGACAATGGTCAGAGAGAGAAGAAGATGAAAGTAGCTGTTTTTTGTCGGCTTCTTCTTCCATCATTATCTTGTGTCCACACAAAATTCTCCCCTCATTATTATTATCACAGAAGAGTGATTGGTTATTATGATGCGAGAATGGCAAATAGACAGAGATCGAGACCCAAATAGCAAGACTAATCTTTTTCTCAAGTAAAGAGGAGAATGAGAGATGGAAAATGAAAATGAAAATAAATAAATAAACAAATAAAATACCGCTTCAGATGATGAAAGTTTTGTGACAGTGGGAACTACGCCAACCACAACAGGCTTAGGAGCTGTAATCGGAGGATAGCCAGAAGAGGGTTCAACTACTTCTTCAGTTTCCACCACAGTTCCATCGGAATTGGTGACAACTTTCCGCCTACTTGCATGCATAATTCGTGTTGATGCATCTTTGTAAGATTTCACTTGTTTACTAGAGCTGATTGGTGATGCACTATCAGATGCTTTCTTACTAGACACATCTCCACTAAGAGATCCCGGTCGATAAGGTTGCCTACTACCACTAGTCGGACTGTATTGATATGTTGGTTTCGTTTGTGATTTAGTCACATTGATAGGTTCTTTGATGGGACTCTCTGGGAGAGGATTTTCCTCATCAGCATATTCATCCAATTCAGACAGAGCTGAAGATGAGGATGCTGAAGATGATGAATCTAGACCTGATTGCTGTGAAACACGTCCAGTGGTATCCGGAGATGTGGCTGCACCACTTGGTGATGGGGTGGTTCGTGAACGAGACTGAGTTGATGCAGCCGAATATGGACCACGAGAGAAAGGCATATAAGGAGATTGATAGGAAGTTTTAGATTCTGTTTTCTGTCGGTACGATTCACTAGTCGTTTTGGAAGTTTTGTCACCACTCAAATAAGTTTCTTTCACTTCGGTTGGCTTAGCTGCTTGAGGAAGAGTGTATGTTCTCGGCTGAACTTCAGTGAAAAATGCTTCTCGAGACTTGGCTGTCGATGTTCGAGCTGTCGGTTGAGGCGGTTGAACAGTAGTGGTAGAGGCCTGAGAGGTTCTCGAGGCAGCAGTACCGATGGTGGTAGGAGGGGTGGCAGATGATCTATCTATTTCAGGATTGTATGTGAATGCAATCCCGGTAGCCTTACGTCCATTGAGCTGATGTCCAGTTGAGCTTTCTTCACTCAAAGCTGGAGATTCTTTACCCTCTCTTGCCTCACGTAAAGTTGCATAAGTGAAGCTGTACGGCTTCGAAGGCTTACGCTCAGAATTTTCATCGACTGTGTATAAGTACTCTCGAGTAAACTGTGAGGGTTGTGATTTGAATATATTGTTATAGTCAGGGCTGGTTCGACTCTGATCAGAGGCATTGGGATCAGTGTAAAGGCGCTTAGTGGTTGCCGTAGATGAGTAGGCTGATGAACTGTCATCTCGTCGAGTTAAATATTTGGAATCTTGAGAACCATATTTTCTAGGCTATCAGTGTAAACATTTAAGTCGAGTATTCAGTTGATTTTATGGCCCAAAACAATGAATTGCCATAAGTGTCAATAATAATCAAACAGAAAAATAACGCACAAGCATGGGGTCATTGAATGGTTGTTCAGCAGGTTGTTCATATGTGTCGAATTGATAGCGGCAAAAGATATAAGCAAAAACGAAGAAAAAAAAATAAAAAAAATAAAGTTTCATAAGCGTGCATTAACAACTAGGAGTGAAGGAGCAGCATAGCAATAAAAAAAAGCAAGTCAAGTCAAGTCAAGTGAGATTCACACTTACCTCTTCGGTATAGGAGGTTCGATAAGTGGATGAAGGGTCATAAGTGGCACCGTATGGAGGACTTCTACTCTCTGCTCTATCAACAGGACTTTTTCGTTGATCCTCAGTTCTCTTGGAATCAATCAATGGTAAAACTGCAATACCACCAATAGGTGGCTTCTTATAACGTCTTTGATAAGGTTCTTCATCATCGGAAAATGTTTTATTGACCATACTCTCAGGTGTAGTAGCTGTGGTGGCTGCTGATTGTACACCAAGGGAATTGCGATTTCGCTCTTCATAATGATTGGCAACATCTGATTCCACTCGAGAACCTGATAATGAAGCAGTTAACGAACAATAATTAAATATAATCAGGCAATATTTCAAGCTGAAAATTTTGGAAATATGCTCTTGGCAATGGAGAAAAATCGTGCCATGCTTAAGGACAACGCTCTCAACATGCTGAGTTTACTCTCCCTCTCTTCATAGCTTGAGTTCAGTGAGGCAAAAAGAGTAGAATCAACGGAAGAGAATGTGAAATCTTTTTCTAAACAATCTAAAGTGTATACATATATATGTACCTGCAATTGTATTACGGTTACGATCACCTCGGCGGAATTCAGGAGCTGTTATGGATCGTGTGAAACCAGACGCTTTAAATGAAATGGATGAGACGGAAACATGAAATAAAAAACATTCAAATGTGCATTCGGTAAGATATAAAAGCAACGAAAAATATAACACATAAAATCTTATGGTAATCAATAATAGAAGAAAACAATTTCAAGACACTGTGTACGTGTAGCTGTACACTCCAGGCCAACAAAAAATTTTTCCACTTACGTTCATCCATATTTCTAGATGAAAATCGTTTGCTGCTCAATGTTCGGACGAATTGAGGTTGTGGACGATTGATTATTGATCGACGGCTTTGAAATTGAGTTCGCCCAGAGTATCGGAACTTGGAACCGAATCTTGGGAAGAAGAATTTCGGTTTTGGTGGAGGCTCTGCTTCTACCAGACGGAAGAAGGTATGATGTTCGACTGCCGTTCGCCAGAGCCTTTTAGCTGCCCTATGATTAGCCAATTTGAAGCCCACAGTGCTCTCGAATTGTTCAAATTCTCCAGGTCTTATTTTCACATAAAAACTATTTCTTCGATATGATATTTTCAATATTTTGGGCCACGCAAATCGATTCATTTTCAATCTATCTTTGTAGACAGATAGTCCAGAGGCACATACACCTATCATAATGTCCACACCGGACGAATCACTAGCGGGAAATAGTTCTACTCCGTACATGGCAAGCTTCTTGGCAGTATCTAGGTAATGCAATTCTGATTCTGCAGGAGTTTGTCCCTGTTGTTGCTTGTGAAGTTCAGCAACCCTCTCCTTTAGAACCTCCGTTTGATTGGGAGCAAAGCGAAATTCTTTCAAATAATCAATACCGGTACCATGTTGATCTTCATCGTAGTCTCCTAATTCGGATTGTACCAAGAATGCTCCGAGAATGGAATAGGTCACCAGGGAGCATGGTAACCGGCAAGAGAGAATATCATTTCGCACTTGAAGACAGAGTAGATATCTAAATGGTAGAAAATATGCCCAAGATGATAAAAGAGAGAAGAGAAAGAAAGTAGAGAAGAAGGAGCTTCTATTAGAAAATGTTGAAATTTGTGTCAAGTGGAGAGTAAATACACACTCAGCAATCGTTCAAATGGGGAAAAAATGAGATGTACATCAAGTAGCTAAATGAATTTAGACATGGAATCAAGAATTCATCCAAGGACAGTGTATAAAATCGAAATTGTCCAATAGGAAGCAAGAAAGAGACATGACAATCCCATTCTTTCTTCTCCTAGGAGTAATCATGGGTGTAGTTGGTTTAGACACGAGTAAGCAATGTAAACTGAGTATGTTGATATTCACGTTCACACTAAAATGAAAGCCTCACATGGGTGAACAAAGATTCAATTACATATGAAATTGAATATGAGTTCTTTCTCTTCATCATTCTCTCTCTCTCTTTTTCTCTTTCCCTTTCCCTTTTTCATACAAGAGGAAAAAAGTACACTAGATGTTTGTCATCAGAAAAAAGCTATGATGATATGCAGAAGGATTGGCGGGCTGATCTATGAGATTAGATAAACATTCAATTGACTCTTGAACAGAAGGAGAGTGTGTGTGTGAGAGAGAGACAAGAATCGTAAACAAGCATAAGAATAATGTTTATTTGGTCATTACTAACCTGGTGATGTCTTCTTGGAGAAGAGAAGGATCGGGTGGATAGAATTTAACTTCGAAATGAAATACCCAAGCAGCATCTGATACAGGGGAGAAAAAAAAGTATTAGTAAAGATGCAAAATCTAATTTATAATGCTTTACACCAGAATCTTACAGTGAACTTGAACTAACTATCAAACTATCCTCTCAAACATAGTCAAGAAGATGAAGAGAAAAAAATGAAGAGGAAGAAGAAAAATTCTGAAGGGAAACTGGTGAGCTGTACTTATCAGGAGCTAATACGTTACATGTTTGAAATACACACACATATAAAGTGTTCAGTGTTTAGTGTGTGTGTGGATAAAACTTACTTCTTATTTGCTTGGAGACTTTACGATCTAGAATAAGCCAAGTTCTCACATCCTCTTGATCTCGGAAAGACAAACCAAAATAATCTTTCTCCAATAGATTGAGATGATCAGCTACCTGGTCAAATATTTCCACACCCTTAGTCCGTCGCTAATAGTTAAGGAACAAGAGTAAGCAATGTATTAAAATTAATTCCTTGTCTGATGATTTGTTGAATAAATTATGATCAGTTTTTTTTCTCTTACTATGAACCTATTATTTTTTCATAAGCTCAAACAAAAACCAATCAACAAGCTAACCAAAGTAGTAATAGACTACTTACATTAACTTTACACTCAAATTCAGCTCCATCAAGTAAGATAACTTTACAAACAGAGCTATCCTTGGAACTTTTGCTCTTCTTTTTACTCTCTTCCTTAAACATTTTCGCCCATTTTAAATCGGATGTCTGAAATTTATCTTGTTTCCTATTATTATCACCAATGGAAGAGTTTGAATTGATTGCTGGCTGTTCACATTGTTCACTACCTTCACTGACCATGGTTGCTGTGGTCGCCCGGCTAGAGTTGGTATTACTATCACTAAGTTGTTGTTGATGAACTTGATATTTCACTTTGAATCACTTTTGATTGCTGGTGAATTGACCACCAATCAGTAATTCCAAGTCAAAGTAGAAAATATATCCTCTCTTGAATAGATGGAAGAAAAATATCTCTGTAAATGTATCCACTCTTCATCCACTGGACACCATATCATCACCCAATAACAATACACATACAGACAGACACACACAGATGAATACTGGATGATGATGATACACTACCCAATACTCATCCGCGCCAAGGTATGAACATCACATTAGTCATCATCACTTTTTGATCATAATAATAAACACTTTTTAAACTCAATATAAATAAAACCTCATAAACTTTATTAAAAACTTTTCCCTAGTAATGCAATTTCCCAATGTATTTCAATCAATTTATAAAAACACTGCTGCTGGTTGTTGATGATGATGATGAAATGATTAAGATTGATAAAATCAAAGCTTCAGAAGTGAGTGAAAAAGAGAGAGAAGAGAGAGAAAGCCTCGCCTTACAAGCTCTCTCTCAGCAGCTTGAAAACTTCTCTCTCTTTTTTCAGCCCTCTTTAGTTTGGTATGTTAAAAGAGAGAGAGAGAGAGAGAGAAGAGAGAGAAGAGAGAGGCCATTCAGCCAATCCAAAATGGCCTCACATTAGTCGGCGGCAGAATTGCAATTGGGAATCCAAATGCCGAAGTAGTCGAACTTGAACACTATTGATGTTGCATGATTTCGGGAAGAGAGAGAGAGAGAGAGAGAGAGAGAGATAGGTAGATGAAGGAAATGAAAGAGAGAGAATATTCTTATTGGATCAATGATGAGCTGATTGGATGTGTATGTGTGTGTGTGTGAAAAAGAGAGAATGCGAATTAGAGTGACCTTGATCATTCGTTGATTGTGAGAATGAATGTTGATTAATTATGTGGATGAAGAATTAGTGGACGACGGAAGATAAGAGTATAATTGCGTGTATGTGCTCTATATTTAGTTGCTCATGCAGACAATTTTTAACCCTTTCGTTGTGATCATCTTATGGCTGATGGAAAGTTTTGACATCGTTGAGGACTTTTCGTCTAAGCACGACAAAAGACTTTAATTCGAAGTTGAGATAAGATTTTGAGACGATGCATCTACTTTGTAGTGCACTTAATTGTCTTCAAAGTCTCCATTGTTGATTGCACAGTGGCTATATATGATAAACTGTACATGTACTACTGTAACTTTACTGTTCTCTAATCAATCTGATTGAATCAGCGATATTGTTTCCTGTCGGATGTTGTTTGATCACTTTTGTCTATCAATAGATTTCCTATCCAATTGTTTCACTCTGCCAGTGGCAAAAATGAGCATGTGAAACACACTATCAGAGAACCAAAAATATTCGACAAAATTTCAATATCAATTTCAATATCATCTACAAGATATCAATTGAACCAAAAATTTTGCAAATTACATACATGCAATGTGACGAATTTAGATATACATCTTTTCTCATTCACCAGTTAAGGTAAAAAAAGAGTTTACGTGAGAAGGAAAAAAAGCTGGGAATCGAGCAATTCTTCAGTTACTACTACTACTACCACTACTTGAGATGCAAATATTTAATCAGACGGTGAGTACTGATGATGATGATAATTTCTTTCGGTTTACAGTTCATTTTGAATCATCATTCCGTATCATCAGAAGCTTACATCCTTCTGGTCCTCATCGTTTTGGTGCTTTCTCTCTCTCTCTCTCTCTCTCTCTCTCTCTCTCTCTCTCTCTCTCTCTCTCTCTCTCTCTTCACTTTTCCAAACTTCCAAAAATTTTCCAAACTTTAAACCGGTATACATACAAACGCATACCTTTTGGTTGACAGGTGTAACCTCTTTTATTCTTTCTCTTCCTTTCTTTTCTTTCTTTCTCTCTCTTTCTCTTTCTATTTCCCATTCATTGACTTGGATAAACTTGACCGTTCGGAAAATGATCACCAATGAAGCCGATTATAGCTCATGATGGACCTATCGGTATCACAATTACTTTGCCCCCCATAATTTTCGACTGAAAATGCATACATTTTGGTGTTTACGTGATTTGCACTGAAACGAATTATTTTCTTTCTCTCTCTTTTCTGAACAAATGATATTCATCATCAAAGTTGAAAAGAAAATTTCAATAGTAAGCTCTTTTCTTCTCGATTATTTTATTGGTTGATCTTCAATCTCATGATGATACTGATGAAGATGAGATTTGAGCATAAAGATGAATACTTTTTTCCATTTTTCCACGAATGATAACATGAACGATATGCAGATTCATCTTTTTCTTTCGAAAAAGCTTCTCTTTCAGATGTTATTTCATAACATTTGCTCTCATCCATCTATTCTCATCTAGAGAAGAGGAGACCTTAATCTCAAGTGGCCACAATTAGTATTCTCATAAAAATTAGATCTGCCTAGATGGCTCAAGTGAATCGAATCAAATGATGATGATAATAATATAGGTGAGGCCAACCATAGATCACGAAATTCCGGTAAAATTTTATCCTTTTGACTGATGAACGGGTTTTCACTTCTGGCTAATGAATATAATGCATTCATAATGGGAGTGGAGAGAAAAAAAGGAAAAATAGTGATGAGGACATTTATTGTTATTTGAATTTAATATTCGAGAGAAAAAAAACGTTGAAAAAAGAAAAACACCAAAGTCGAAAAAAGTGTTTTGATGATGATGATATCAAAAAAATGAATGTTTAAATGGAAACAATTGATAAAATTGTGAAAAGATCCTTTATTTGACAGCAAAAAAAAAGAAAAAAAGAAATGAAATTTAAATCTCAATCGAAAATTAGACATAAAACCTCAGTTGAGAATGTTTTGAACCCATAAACACATCGCATTGGCCATGTTATGAACTGGTATTTATTTGTTTTCACCATGAACTGATTGATAGTGATAAAATCAAGTACGATAATTTAATAATAAATAATTTTCAATCAGATGAATGTGCTAAAATCGTAAAATCATAAACCAATATAGTGAGTTTGTCAAACTTCCAACAGAATTTTGGCATTATCTACGCCCGATTGATAATAACTTGAAAAAATTTTTTTCGAACCTCTCAGCTAAGTTAAAATGAAACATGTACCCGAGAGCATATCAGTATAAATGATCCTCCATCCAAGTTTATGTCCTTGTGGCCAACATGTACTGGCAGAAAATATCGTAGCCATTCATGTCCATGCTCATAAAAATGAGTGGGTTGAAATACTCATCTAATCGCATCTCATATTAATGTTTGCTATCGAGAAGTTGAAAACTTCACCATTTTTCAAACTGGACCAAACTGTTTTGAATTAATTACATGTTGTATTCTCTTCCCATTTAGTACCCAAAAATTTCACTTCACTTAAATAACTATGTTACTCCTCATCTCCAGATCTCATCACGACCATGTATTCTTACTGTGATAACGTTGTGCTCATTAATTTAGTTGACAATAATGGTCAGCATCTTCAGTCTATGCTTAGTCTAGATATGATTAACTTCCAAAAAGTTTTTGAAGTGGACAATTTTGCTGCAATCATTATAATTTATACTTACCGGCTGTTGAATACGATCAAAATAGACAAAAACTCAATTATGATCTATTAACAGGTGAATATTAAACAATAAGATAGAATAAATGACAATTTGTTGGTTTATCTCGATAAGTTAATTAATTAATTGAGGAAGAGATTCTGATGTTCATATTTTCAAGAGAATTTTGCTGAAAAATTGACTTATAAATGTTTTAGTTTTCTTCTTGAAGAAATGATGCTCTATAGTCTGTGTCAAAAAGGATAGAATTTCAGTCTCAACTACATCAGAGCTCTGTTCAAGATTCTGAACAGATTCATCTCAGTTGAAATCGGGATTATTAGAATCAGAAAGCATGGCTCATGTGAATCGAACTTGTGCTTTGACCATAACCTTCTTACACTCTTCTTCTCAACCGAAAAATTTGAGCATATTGGCATTGATCTTGATTTTTGATTTTGATTCGGGCAAATCTGTTTATGATCATATTGTTCATCGTAAAATTGATCACGAGAAGTTTGTTGTACTTCCGCCTTTACTTTGGACCCCACTTTTCTAGCTGGATAGGCTATCAATAGTTGATGCAACCGCTATGGTGAATATATCGTGCATGTATATTATCGGTTCATGACCTCCTTGATATTAATATATTCCTAAGCCTGAACAAGCTTCTCCTAAGTTTTTTTGAAAAAATATCGCAAGAAAGTAAACTAATCTCATTCACTTGATTGACAGCACTCTGAAATCTGAAGTGATTTGCTGTTTTGTGAAAAATTGAGTCAATCAATTATATTTTTCGTTCGGATGAAGATCTTCCAGAGACTGCTAAGAATTATGGCACCAAGCAACAGATTGAGGGTAAATTTAAATCTGGACAGAAAGTTCTTCTGATCGAAGATGTGGTTACCACTGGTGGAAGTATAATCGAACTGGTTGATATTCTACGAAATCACGGATTGATTGTTGAGGACGTTCTGGTTTTCGTAGATAGAGAGCAGGGAGGAAAGGAATCTCTGGAGAAACATGGCCTGAGAGTGAGATCAGTTTTCAAATTGTCAGATTTTCTAACTCGATCGATGAACTGATAAATCGCTTTGATCAGTGATCGATTTTGACTCAAATCTGGCTCTGATTTGAGCAACACGAGTTTTTTCATGATAGAAAATTCAGTTCGACTAATAGGAGAGTTGATAGAAAGAAAGATCAGTCACACGTGAACAATCTACTCATATTCGAATGTTTAAACTTTAATAATCAATAACTAACAATTCACAGATTCTTTGTTTGAAAATCTTTCTTGTGAAATTTGCATGGTTCTCTCAATTAAATTAAATCCAAATGAATGACAAATTATATCGACATTCGGCTAAAAAAATTTGGTCAAGTCCCATCTTTGATAAAACAATATCACGACAGCAGGCTAATTTGCCTCAGTGGGCTTTCACTAGGAATAAAAGAACAATATAGATTACCAGTAAACATCTCAAATGCTGGTATATGCATCTTTATCGAAACATCGACTAACCAAAGTAGCTGCAAGAACATTGTGTTCCGTAATTTTGTCAGAAACAGTTGTTAATAATGTTTGTTGCTGGAATGGAGTGGACAATTGAGAGGATGATCTCGGAAAATTCGGATCAAATGGAGTCGATGAGTTGAGAGTTGTAATAGTGAACACTCTATTAGGCAGCAATTCATATTCATTGGTTACCAGCGATGGTAGGACTTTGTAATCACCATCATCAAAATTTGCCGATAATTGGATGTAATCAAAATAGCTTGATGAATAAAAAGAATATTCACTTTTTGATTCATTATAAATAACTAGAGCACAAATTTTTTCGCAAATTTTCGTTCTCTGCCGTAACCATTGATGGGTAATTAAGTAATATGAATCATTGTCATGTGTATGATTTAGACTGTACTTTAATTGACAGCAGAAGTTTTCACGACAAACTTGCAGCTCTCCACATGGCTTGATCAATTTTTTCGAATTGAATAGTGAAAATTTCATTTCCCATGGTTTGAATAAAATTTTTCTTGCAGAATCAGAATTTTTTTTCACACTAACATTTAGAGAAGACAATATTCCTTGACCTTTCACACCATGAACTTTGGAACCTTTTTCATTGTCTTTACGACTCACTTCCGTAATCACTCCATCAGCATTGGGACTCAAGTAGATCAAAGTCGTCTTCTGATCACAATCATTGAGCTCCTCTTCCGGAAGATTTTGGCCTGCTAATCTTGATTTTTGATTCGAGCAAATCTGTTTATGGCCATATAGTTCGTGATGAAACTGATCACCGGAAGTTTGTTGCACTTGTGCCTTTACCTTTGTTCCCACTTTTTTGGGCAAATAGGCCATCAATAGCTTAGAGCCACCATGGTGAATATCATGGGTATATACCATCGGTCCATGACCTGCTCGATATATTCCTGAGCCTAAACTGGCCTCTTTCAGATTGTTCAAACCGGAGGCAAGTAAATTAACTCTGTGCACTAGACTTATAGCATTTTGAACTTGATGGGCTGATAGATGTGGAACCTCATCAAACCAATGAGAACTGAATATGAGCGTATCAATGTCATGTTCATACACTAGCTTGTACAGTGGTTGCTGGAAAAGAATGTCAAAACATATCAACATTCCAAACCGACCAAGGCTGGTATCAACGTAGACGATTTCAGGTTCAGGCGATGGATTGTAGATAGGTTCAAAAAATAGATGATTTTTGTGATATTTTGACAACAAATAACCCCTATTATCAAACAGAACTATCGTATTATAGTGATAGTGCCCATCTGACGGACACTTGGGATCGGATTGATCACAAACCACTTTCTCACCCAAGTTTGCAGCTATAAAAATGCTAGCTTTTTTGGCTGTGCAACTTAAACGTTGAATAATGTGATGACTGAATTTGGCGCTTTCATTTGTTTCACGCACAGAATCGTCGGAATTCCGATAATCAATGCATGGATTAAATTTTTTCCCACTCACGGACGGAATCTCTTGTAAAATTCGACTGGCCATAGATCGATCTGTCAAATCACCGAAAAGTCCATTTTCTGGGAACACAATAATCTCAGCTCCGTGTTGGGCTGCTTTCCATGCCACTTGTTCATATACGGCAAGATTTGCTTTGACAGTTGATTCCAATTGAGTTGGTGTCGATTCACCAGGAATCAACACACGTTGATGCTCATACACAGCCGCAAGGAAACAATCAGGTGATGGACTGAATTTGATGATCCGATAAAGATTGGCCACAAAGTAGAAGCCTAGAATGAGGTATGAGAAAAAAACTGAGAAGAAGAAAAATTTTTGGCACGTTATCATTTTTTAGTGGAACAGAAACGGTGTTGTCGTTCACTTTTAAATATAAATGTAAATATTTCAATTGATTAAACAAGATTCCGGTCGATCACCAGTGTAAGTTTGAAACATTATTTCAATATTTTTGGTGATGATGTGTGAACAAAAGAATCGAGATGAATCGTTCATGATGGATGATAACCTTCTGTTATCTCATGAGATTGACAATCGTTATTACTTTATCACTGGTAGTATTTAAGCGCACATCATAAGCTAGTTGGCATGAGGAAGTCTAATTAGAGATCAGAATGTGAGTGCATGCATTTTCCAGGTAGTGAGGCTCATCATATCGCTGCTCAGTGAATCAGATTTACCCGAAGAGTAGTTCTACTACTCTTTAGGTTTACCAACGTTGCCTCTTCATCTGAAAAACATAGCTTTAAGGCAAAAATAATTCAGAACAATTGGCCAAATAGACTAGACAATATTCCAAATAATTGTGACCATTAGCAATAAATGTTCCAGTTTTCGTAAAAATCGATCAAAAAAATAATTTCTCCATAAGTGTTTTGAATGACAAAACGCTAGGAAATAAAAATTAATACGTTATATGTGATGAGTACTTGGAATACAATATGAATATGAAGTGAATATGAGTTTGTGATCTGCTGTTTTGGGAAAATTAAATCAATCGATTCGATTTTTCGTTCGGATGAGCATCTTTCATAGATCATTACAATGTCAACCGGGGTTTGTCTGATCAAATCATTGGTGCTCATCATAGAAGTACGATTTTTTTTCGAAAAACTTATCAAAAAATTTGGGGGAAAGCTCTGTTAGCACAAAGTGTGAATAAAATTGGCGCTCTCCACAAACTTGATTTCAAATCGATCAAAACCTCGTGGTCTTGGCACATTCAGTAAATCTGTGATTGTTGTGGGTGATCTGTAAAAGAAACTTCAATTTTTGCTACGATTCTTGAACCTTTACATGATAATGGAAGGATTGGAAATTACTTATCGAATTTTGAAAAGTGAGTCAAAGGACAATAGGGATCGATTGATTGATATGCTATTTGAAAATGGTGTAGTTATGAAGGGAAATTTCACTCTAAAATCTGGTCAAGTTTCACCAATTTATGTCAATTTAAGATCACTCACAGGGCAGTCTGAGCTATTTGCCATGATGTTGGCTGAATTCATGCGACTTTTGAATGGGATTGAATTCGATATTGTTTGTGGGGTTCCGCATGGTGCAGTGCAATTTTCACATGTAAGTTAACAAAATTACAAAAATGAACCATCTAAACTATGTCTCATGATGAAAATTTTCTGATCAAGCTTCCTTTTGTTTTCAGTTTTTGTCCCAGTTTTTGGGTAAAGATCATATCTTTCCTCGAGAAGCTGCCAAGAATTATGGCACTAAGCAACAGATCGACGGTAAATTCAAATCTGGACAGAAAGTTCTTCTGGTCGAAGATGTTGTTACCACTGGTGGAAGTATTATCGAACTGGTTGATATTCTTCGGAATCAAGGATTGATTGTTGATGACGTTCTGGTTTTTGTGGATAGAGAGCAGGGAGGAAAGGAATCTCTGGAAAAACACGGCCTGAGAGTGAGATCAGTTTTCAAATTGTCAGATTTCTTAACTCGATCGTTGAACTGATTGATTGCTGTGATCAGTGATTGATCAATTTCGACTCAAGTCTGGCTTTGATTTGAGCAACATGAGTTATTTTCATAATGATGATAGAAAATTTAGTTCTACTGATAGGAGATTAAATAGAAAGAAAGATCAGTCACACGTGAACAATCTACTCATATTCGAATGTTTAAACTTTAATAATCAATAACTAACAATTCACAGATTCTTTGTTTGATTATCCGCAAAAATAAAAAAATTTTTTTGACTAATTATTTCGCTGGGAGTTT
Source organism: Brevipalpus yothersi (assembly GCA_003956705.1). Taxonomy (NCBI): domain Eukaryota; kingdom Metazoa; phylum Arthropoda; class Arachnida; order Trombidiformes; family Tenuipalpidae; genus Brevipalpus; species Brevipalpus yothersi. The sequence goes on from QZCP01000077.1 coordinate 53,841, forward strand.
TCTTTCTTATAGTGATGATGAAGATCTAGATAACATCGAAAATTGTCAGGCACTTGATCTTGAGGAATGTCAAACCATTTCAAATGGATTCATGTCGTTCTTCGGCTGGATAACCTTAACAATAAACATACTGGAGATGAGTCTTTGATATTTTCGAGGACCAAAAACGTCTGATTCATAAATATTAACTCCAAAACCTCTGCTAGATCTGGAGCTGAAGCATGACCTATTTGGTTAATGCTTATGAAGCTGCACAATTTTGCCCTTCTTTTTAGCCTCCTTGGCCAATAATGCCTCGCATCTGTTCCATGCATCTATTTAACAATCGGAGGGCATTTGAAACTTCAAAAGTTTAGAAGGATGTATATAAGTTACGATGGCCACCAAAAGGTGCCTTTAGATATTTACATAAAAAGAGCACTAGTGTAAATATATCCAACATAACAAGAATAGGAACAAGGATAATGTCAAATTTTTCAATGCTTGAGAAGCTGATAGAGAAGATTTTAAAAATCTATGGATCCAAATGATTTGCCTTAGAAGAGCATTTGAAAAAGATAGCAGCTGAGCATTGCACTCTCAAAAACTGGCTACACGCTTTGGTAAATTTAACTCAAAAAAGAAGGCTAAAATCAAGGATACTTTTCCTAGATTGTTTGTCTGGTGAGTAAACGTTGTTGTTGTCATAACGTATTCTTCACGTGTTTGGGATGGGTTCAAGGAAGTCGATTTCGAAAATCTTATCGATGTAATGTGATTGATTTTCTCCAGCAAGACCCGATTCAAAAGTGGCTGGTGTTATGGTGGATGTTCCACTGTTTAGAGAAGCTGTATCCGAGCGATCACCATTCGGCTCAAGAATTATCTCACTAGTCCTATCAGAATGGGATAAAAGAGGATTTTCTGCACCACTAGATTGAACAAGGGCATGGAAGAAAGGTTGTAGATCGAAGATGGATGTTATTGAACTCCGGTCCAAGATCGGGCACATATGTTTGAATTGAATCTTTTCGAATTTTGGGTTCTAGGGAGAAAACAAAAAGATAGAATCATTCTTGTTCAATGAGTTAGGCGAATTTTTACCTTGAGTCTCATGATTCTCTCAATTCTCACAACAAATGGTTCGAAAAGAGGGGGAGATGTTCGAGGTGGATTGGAAAGTTCTTCGATACTCTCACAGTTTGCATTTTTGCTGCGATTGACACGACTGTTTCGCGACAAATCATTGTCCATGAGATTATTCGATACGAACGCCCATCTATACATCTGGAATTGAGGTAAGTGATCTGTTGGTAAGGCCAATGCTAAATCCAACAATTTACAAGCTTGAAGATATAGCAAAAGATTATTATTTGATGAGGATGATCCAAACGTGGGACCATTAGATGTCGATGAATTCTCATTATTTGATAAGCGAAGCAAACCACTGGAGCTTGTGTTTTTTCTGTGAGGATGATGAACCAATAAAAAATTAGCCATGAAGAACGCTCTTAGGGGGAACATGGAGGAAAATTTCCCATCCATGATACAAGAAATGATAACAAAGAGGATGAGCTCAACATACCTTAATTCGGTCCCATCGGATAGCAGCTCGGATTCCATTTGAAGGAAAACTTGACACTGAAGATGAGAAAAAGGAGTGGAGATGAAGAGTGTGAGATATTTCTCTAGAGACCAGATGTCGGAAGGAATATAATTGCTCTTACCATTTCATAGTAGATGAATGGCCACAATGAGACGAGACAATAAGATGACATACGAGTGATCAAAACTCTGAAGCATATAAGAATGTTGGCTTGCAAGATTGGGGAGCTGTTCACTCTTAATGCTTCGATGAGTCTCTCTATCGAAAAGAAAGAATAGAATAAGAGTTAACTTTCTACATTTGATTTGATGGAATAGAAGTGTATCATTGAATAAGGTAACAAACTGCTCACTTATTGTACCTTGAATTTCTGGCATGTATTTTTGATATTGATCCTTCTCACTACAATAGAGGATGAATGTTAATCTTTTGGCCAACTGTGCTTTGGATTCAATCTCTTGATCTTTACTGGAAAATATTTTCAGTGAGCCAGATTGATTGACCGACATTCGGGATAGAAAATCACGGAATGTTGTCTTATCGTGGGTCATTAGATGATCAACAATTATCTTCCAATAACTAAGGCATGATGGCTCCATTTGGAAGAAAGAAGGATCCATCAGGAGCTCGAGTGCATCTTTTCGCCATGCTTTACGCGAGTACTGATAACCAGAGATGCTTGATAAAAGATGTGAACAAGCCCGGAAACTGGGTATGTTGTTTTTGCTGAATAGGAAAATCATAAAAACAGAGGATGAAGAAAAAAAGAGAGGAAAACGTTAGCCAATCATGATCAGCGTTCAAGAGTATATTTCACGATCACACTCGATGATAAGGAGGGAAGAAAGGTGGAGGAAAAATGATCCCCATATTTCCTGTATCATAAGCCTCATGCTGGTATCATTTCTCAGTATTTCATCAAGTGGATAGAGAATAGAAAGAATTCCAATGACTGGTATGTACCTATGATTTCGAAGATAAGGCGTAACGTATCCAATGATATTGCTAACCAGAGGAACGACTTTTTCCTTTTCCTCACTCACATAGACGACGTCTAGAACTGGTGCCACGAACTGTAAAAGAGAAATCAAGAAATGAGACGAATGACTTGACTCCGGTGAGAAGGAAATAGAAATAGGAAGTATGAAAGATAGACGAAGCAAAACATGAAGTCGAGGAACTTCTCCAACAAGTCAAATGAGTTTTCTGAATTATCTGTGATCATATGAGCCTCTGTTTGAAGATCATTAACCATAAACACATTAACATTGCGCTTGAAAGTGTATAGCTAAAAATAAATTACTGGCTACAAACCTGAGCCAAGGCATTCAATGCTTGCACACTGTAGCGAGCCAAAATCGTATCTCCATCAGGGTTGGAGGTGGATGTCGAGGAAGTTGATTCCAATGAAGTGATACCAATGGCTCCATGATTGAAGAGAGATGAATCTCCTTTCAATGATGCGGTTTCACGGATATCGAATTCACTATCTTCCTCTTCAGCATCATGCTGCGGACCAGGGCGAACTTCCAAGTTTTTTCGTAGCCACTTTGTTTGAGACAATCGGGCAGCGGCCACACTGGTACATGCTTCAACCAACTTTTGAGCAACTTCCTGTAAATCTTTCTGATCTTTGCGATCCTCAAATAATGGCGCTGCTCGAATAAACTCATGAAGAATGGCTAACAAATGAAATTGTGCTACCGGTGAGAATGAGGTTATCTGTAGACCATCTCGTAGAAGAGTATGTAGCGATTTCCAGCATTCAAGAAGCTGACTTCCAGGAAAGACACGTATGTAGGCAAGTAGAAATTGCAAAATACTGACTTCTATTGGAATACGCTTCTTGCGCGAGTGTACAGCATGTGGTGACTGTTTGATTACATGCCTCACCGTTTGTAGAACTGATTCCATGGGAAGTACACGGATAGCTGCAATTAAGTTAACTAGCATTGCCTGGTCTCGAGAGCAGTTTGGAATGACACTTTTTCCTTTCTGCTGATAAAGAAGATCAGTACCACCAACAGTTGAACTCTTCATGTCTCGTAAATCATACCAAACGGCGGCCACTGCAGACATGAAATTGTTCCCATGCACAATGGATATGGGGCTTAGCAAGGAGAGTATATCTCGCTTGACATCTTTTGCATTTCCCATGATTTGCCAACCATTTATTTCACTGCCATCACATGAAGAGGATGAGAAAGAGGAATGACAGGAAGCTGACGGTGGATAAGATGAAAATGTGGAATGGGATGATGGGGATGAGTGTTGTTGTTGATGGGATGAAAGAGATAATCCGAGATCCTCTGGCAGTGAGACCACTTTCCAAACGTTAAGAATAGCAGTGAGAATACGGTGCAAATGACTCAATACGGTACGTCTACTGGAGACCAATGGGTCACTTGAGTTGATCGATAGATTGTCACGGTTCTGATTCAAGTCTGATAGACCGTCAATGCTAGAGAAAGCGTTAAATATGTTGGATAACACTTGAAGCGGACCAGTGCTCGTGGAGGTGGATGTTGAAGTATTCATAGAGGATGTTTGTGGAAGATTGTTCAACGTGTTTGAAGGAGAATTAGATCCATCTAATAGGCAATAATGACAAAGAGTCGATAAGCTTTTCAATAGGGTGGTTAAATAATTTGGAGGCATCGTGGTCATATCGTCTAATGAATCGTGACCTGCATTGGATTTGTTCATGTTTTCATTGGCAGAAGCTGACGATGATGATGATGGTGAAGCTGATTTGCCAAAGTTTTCGATCTTTAGTGCAATGTTTTCCAAGTTATGACACAATTGGGTGATAACACAAACAACCAGGCGGGTTAGTGAGCGACCAGCATAAGGCAAGGTTGCCTCTACAAGGGAAAGCCAGTTGGCATGAAGGTTCGCCTTTTGAGTTTGCTGGAGAGCAGTTTGAATGGCAGATAGAAACATGGACTGAGATGGAATTAAAATGTTGGGACAGTATTTAAGTGCAGACATTTGGGGCTGGAAGCGAATTCGTGCTGCACGAGAATCGGTTTCTTTGCGATTGTGCGTGGGTAAATCTTTCTCATTTTGAGCGGATGCTGGAGAAACTTTGTGTTCCAATATCATCAATTGTTCTAGCAATTTGAGAATACTTTTCTGCATATCCTCTTGAAAACCTGAGCATCCAAGCTTTTCATTGAAATCAACTATAGTGTCAGGAAAGGTGTCTTCAATCGTTGAAGCTTGTTCACATTTATCTTTAGTTATATTATCGTTATTAGAATGATGATTATTGTTGTTGGTCTCTTTTGTGCTTTTGTTCTCTCTTTTATGCTGAGTTTGTTGGAAGTTATAAACACTTGAAACCACTTCATGAAGAATGACCTTTTGTGATTTGCATCTCATCAACATATCATTGAGATAACCAGATAGATTGGGTACTCGCTTAATAGCAATAACCAGTTCACTGAAAATCAGCCGCAATATTTCACACGATAAAATTCTCACTTTTTGGTTACCTTGAATTTCATCCTCATTAAGACGTGAATGCGGTAAACTTGGATAGAAGCTACGAATATAATAGAGGCATGTGGTAACAATTACTTCCAGAAAAGGGCTACTACGAAAAGCGGTAACCGATTCATTATCTACATCACCATAAAAGCTTCTACCCAGTGTGGACTTTCGATGGCGGGCACAAAGCATTTGTAATTCCTGAGATCGATTACCTAATCGGTTACTTATGCTTGTAGTTGCCATTTTGAACAAAACTACTTGTGGATCGGATAAAATGATGTTCCAAAGGGTAGTCAATGCATACAAGGTTCGACGAGAATCGTATACTTGAGTGTATAGAAGAATGTGAGAGTGTAGATGATTGACTGAGACTGGTTTGATCCATGATGCGAGTGAAATTGATTCAGAGATGGTTTGGCGGGTGGTTGTGCCTGATGATGATGAGCGACTTTCATCATCCTCCTCTTCGCCCACTCCTGATACAACCCGATCAATTAAATCGTCCAGTAGAGAAGCTATTATTTCCGAATCAGAGAGGTTATCTCCTTCCTCATTAAATGATGCCCTGCTAGCTCTCGATGGTATTGGCGTTGAAACAGGAGTTGGTGTAGGTGTTCTCCTTAAAGAGTCCAGGGTCAGTTTGACACCGAAACCACCACCGGTAGCATTTCCACTAGTAGAATTTCCACCAGCTGCACTTCTTCTACCACTTGCGGTATGCAAGGCATCCGAATGGGTTGATATCAAGCTTAGTGGATTGTTTTCAGTTTCTGCATCGCTGGCTAAACTGGTCAACGATCCGAATGGATTGAGAAACATGTTAATCGAAAGTGGCTTACCGGTGGATAAATTTTGGTCAAAAGAGGATGGTACTTGATATTCAGGAAAATGGAATTTTGAGGTAACCCACTTATTGTTGGTGGATTTGTTGGATGTTTGGCTTGGATTTTGTGATGTTAAAGCAAGCACACGATTCCCTGCGGAAGCTGATGGCACAAAACGCTTTTTGCCTTCAGGATTGACGTGATACACTAGATTACCACCAGTATTGCTGATTGCATAGATTTTGGCCTCCGAGGCAGCTATATTATCTGCTTCATCATTGTTGCTCTGATAGTTATTGTCTAGATTGGTTGAGGCTAGTCCACTTGAAGTTGAGTTTCCACCAGGAGTTGTAGGTCCAGCATTGTCTATGACATCTTTTTGCTGCTGATGATCTGCTCTCTGCTGAATGTTGACGTGTTGCACGGAAACTGATCGATAGATGAAAATAAAGTAAAGAGGATTGGATATTGGTTAAATTCTTTTAAATGGAAAGAATGGGAGAAATCAGTCAGAAGAGGAGTAGACCTGACAATAACTTGATGCTTGATATAGAATCATCAAGAGCACGAGAGAAAGAGATGGGAAAGGTTTGCCGAGTTTTTCTTGAACGATTGAAAAGTAGAATCAAAAGAAAATTTTTTTCCGAGTAATTGTATCGAAGTTCAATAAGAGAGAGAGAGAGAGAGAGAGAGAGAGAGAGAGAGAGAGAGAAATCATCTCTTCAAGCGATAATGGATTAAAAGTTGGAGAAATTCACAGAGTTAGAGAAAATTTTGTTCACACTATCGATCGCCTCACATTCTCTAAAATTGGACATGAAAAGGAGGTCAATCCATTGATAGATTGGCAAGATGTAGAGCTAGCTAAAGTTTATGCATCGTTTTTCTCCATGATGATTCTATCCAACACGAAAATGACAATTTCAATCAAAAAAAATAATGATAGGAAGGACAAAAGAATCATTACTTGAGTGGGTAAATAATGCACCATGAATCAATACTACTAAAACAAGGCTAATGATTTATTCGAAAGGATGGACATTCGTAAGCTACTGTGAACTCGGGTCAAGGAGAAATGAAATTTCTATTCTTGAATGAGACATACACCTGTGCTAAGGATTCCAAGTGTGATCTCACACTGAATTATTTCCTGAGCTCATTGCAAAAAGATTGTTATCTTATTTATCAATGAATCATTCAGTCAAACTAAAACAAAGTGAAATAATGAGGGGATTTCTCTGAGCCACAGCAATTGTCGTGAAATATGCAAAAATTTTCTCATCTTGCTGGAGACATCTGCAATTTCTTCAAGATTCAAGAGAAATTTTTCTTCTTTTGTCAAGAAAATATGCAACCAATATTTATCGCCTTTCAATTCCATCTCGATGAGTAACATTACTATGCATTCACCCCAATTGTAGTCTCAATTAGTCAGTCAGTAATGAGATGATTGATCAAGCGAATTTAGTGAAATTAATTATATGCTCAGACAGAGAAGAATTTTTCAAGACTAGGGTCAATATGATTGCGTAATCTAAGCAATTTTTGCAAGATCAAATATCATCAATATCAATTAGTTTCTTCTTTCAATACTCGATGAAACTATTTAAATGAGTAATCAATTGAGATAACTTACCTCGATTAGTGTCTGGATGTAATAGGATGAACATGAGGGGCTCAAGAATACGAGCAATATCACCATACTTGAGACACTGATTGAGCCAGTCGAGAGCTTGAGTATTATGTGCATCCAATTTATGAGTCAAACTGTCCAACATAAAAAATAGTGGTCTATCGAATTCTCGCATATTGGCGAACACAGGTGATTTCTGACGAAGATCTCGTGTGATTGCAAAAAGTGTGCAAAAACGTTTCCTGGCTTCGTAGGAGATGAGTTCATCACTGGAAGCCATTGCAAAGCAGATGACACTTTCACAGACCGAAGAATCTTGTGCTAAATTGTGGACACGTTGAAGCATGATTGCGGTTTCAAGATGCATTTCACTACAATCGTCCTTAAGATCATCCCATAGTTTGGACGTTATTTTAATAAAATAATCGGTGCTACCATAAATGAATTGTAGCTGGTCGTTGGACAAAAGATTTTCGATACACATGCCCGTGCAATTTGATTTGTTTCCCGATGGAGATGAGGGAGGTAAACAGGAATCACCGGTTATTGTATTGAAATCAAGTACAGGTGAGCTTGACTGAGCAAAATTGACTAAATTGGCAGGTAGCGGAAGGTCCAATATCTGCGATTTGAGAATACTGATCAAGTCTAGTATGGTGGAAATAGAACAATAGCGAGCACGCACCAAAGACCTATCAGTGAAAAATGATATGGCAAGTAAATCTTTCAACCATGAACCAAGACCGGTACAATCATTTGTATCATCAGACATGAGTAGTCTGGAGCACGAAGAAGTAGAGTTGATGCTATTGGATGGTGGAGGTAGAGGATAATTGCTTGGTGGAGGTGAGGTGGATGAATTGTAATCATCTTCCACCATTTTTTGCACAAGTCCAGTTTTAACCACCAATTGACAGAGATCAACATAAACTTGAATCATTTCGGTGCGAAGATTCAGTGTCAACGAAGAGATGGGCAATAGATTCAACATGATTTGAGCTCGATTTGGAGTGGTCAGAAAATGATTGAAACACTGATCCAGAAGATCAGCATTGTGCACTAGGCATTTTCTGGTAATTATGGTGAATAAATTGGTCACTTTGCTCACCATCTCATCAGTAAAAGTGCATGGTTGATGATTCAAAGATGTATGCGATTGATAGCCACTGAGATGATTGTAAGCTGATCCATCGTTGTTGATTAGAACATCCATCGAATTTCTGCTACTACTTTCACCGGTAGCAGTTCCATTGCTGGTTATACTTGTATCCTCATCTAAACGACTAGTGTTTTCACCCAAACATATACTATCAGTCTCTTCTTTGATGTCTGATAAAGCATCTCTCTCTTTGCATGGTGTTTTGGACGTTTCTAATTGATTTGTCGGCTGGACCTTAGAGGCTATTTTACAACACAACCGAATACCTAAATCAATCTCTTCTGGCTTGAGAGAGACTCCACTAAATTTGATCAAACAATCAAGTGTATAGATCAAGGCAGTCTGGAAACATTTTGTTGCCGTATCTGTCTCATATACATTCATGTCAACCATGAAATCCATCAGTGAAATTATTTCCATGACGGATGTACTTTGACTTCCAACTGGTTGGATATGATTGTCAATGCAAGTGGAAATTGGTTTAGATTCAACTTGATGATTTACCATACCGTTTGATTGGACGAAAGTAGCACTACTATAACCGCTACTACTTTGGTTTTTTAACTGAGATGGAAGAGAAGAGTATGAAGAATGACCCGATGGACAATAGGATGTCGAAGAGGAGGACAATGATTTGGTATCACTTGATTGATTCGAGGAGTGCAAGCTGTTTGTATCAGTGTTGCTTTTGTTGCAAGCATCTTCCAGTAGATCATAAAGACGTTGCCATAGGTAATCCATTTTCAAGTTGGTTAATAGTAGATTACAAGTTCTCATCATGTCAGGTTCTACTTTTGCTTTTCTTATTTCCTTGAAAATGGATCTATTGTGATGAGAAATATAAGAATTTTGTAGGGCATAGAAATAGAATGGGAGAAAAAATGAGGACAAGAAAATGGTGAAAAGAAGAGAAGTCAATGTAGGGGGAGGGGGAAAAGGTGATATATCAGAAAGAAAAGGAGAAAAAATGATGAGTAAACAACAAAACGATGATGAAGAATAACTAGGTACTCTGCACCTCACAAGATGACTATAATGTGAATCATTGTTATTTTATCGACAAATTTTGGCTCAGTATCTAACTATCCATACAGGTTGTGTTACGTAAGTTTTCTCATCTCATTATTCTGATACTATTGTGATTAAATAGTTAGCTTTTACCTGATAAATAAACACAACATGCATAGCTTTGTAGCTTCAAAATAGACAAAGGCGAAGCGAACATCATTAAAATGTTGGTTAATTCATTGAGGAATTCCAGGAATTGATAAACTTTGACGTAATGTAGCCTGAGTCACTCAATTGAGATGGATCAAGTAGTGCTCGAAAAGCTATCGAACAAGTCAGATCGTTTTGATTTTTCTCATGAGCATAAGTTTTTCATGACTACAATGATAAGTCTCCAGACTTAACGTAGCTAAGTGAATGTAATCTATCTTAATCAAACTGATGAGAAAATTTTTACTGTGGGTGCAGAGGTTAAAGTTTTGCTTGTACTCATGGTAATGCTTCTCGTTTTGGTTCATGGGCGAAAAAATTGTGGAGGTTGAGAATCTTACCGAAAAATATCAATGCATAGTGATTCCAAAATGGGTCTACTGATGTCTTCTATTCCAAGAAGACAAATTAATAGAGAGTAACACCATTTATCTCCAAGACTAGACCAGGCATTAGGTATGGGAATAAGCTCAGTGGGACCCTGAATGAAATGAGTTGGAAAGACAAAAGGAAACAAAGATTTCCACTGATGAAAAGTGTGTATACAATGGTGAGTGGGTGATGATGAGTGTATAAATTTTCAGTTATCCTTTTATTACTGAGAATGATCATGAGTAATAAATTTTGCTGTATAAAATTTTCAGAGGCCAATATGAGAAAGAAAAATTTAAAAGCCACATAGTGTATTGATCATGCTATCAAGGAACTTCATGAATCACCGTCCTCGTCATTTCATTTATCCTCATTCACCTATTTCCGATGATTGTAAACGTCTTGTATTTCTCTCTTTCTCTCACCTCCCACTAAACTTGATCATTCGATACCAGAGAGAGTTAATGAACATTAGTGATTCCGCTAAATCATCCAGAGGAGAGAAAGGAAAAAATAGCAATGAACAATCGTAGTATGGAAGAGAAAGAGAGAAAGGAAAAGATAGAAAGAGAGAGAGAGAGAGAGAGAGAAACTGACAAACATAAGAGAAAAAGTTGCTAGCAGTTGTCAGTGTCAAATAGATACAAGTTTTTGAACCTGTTTCCAACATTTTTTTTTGGGCAAGAATTCACTTTCTCATCTGTCTGAATCGGCATGGGGAAAGAGAGAAGCATTCGAATGCTGATCATCATCTACTTTGAATCTCTCTCTCTCTCTCTCTCTCTCTCTCTCTCTCCCAACTCATCTTACACCTTTCATCATCATGTATCTATCAGCATGGGACAACCAGATAGAGAACACTATTTGCCTTCAGCAATATTACTCTCTTTCAACCTACTCATTTCACACCCTTTTCTTTCTTTTTCAACGTGTCCCTGATAGTCCTTTTCCATTTGCTCATTCATATTTCATGATGATACAGATAAAAGAAAGGAGGGGGTGGTTAAAAAATAGAAAAAAATTTGAAAATCACAGGAAAAAGTAAGTACAATTAATAGAAAGAGAAGTAGAGAGAACGAAAAGAAAAGAGGAAAATAATAATGAAAGTGATTCGGTGGATGAATGTATGCAAAGTATTTTGCATCAGAGTTAGGTATCAATATCAGAACAAGAACACGCAAGCAGAAAGTCAAATGACAGGAAAATGAATTTGGAATGAATTCAAGCATTGAATGAAGATGGAATGAAGTGAGTATGTGATAAAGAATAGAATAAATGTCGATAATCGTCTTTTTGATTCGCAAAACACATGTGATAAGAATGGATTACTATTGTTTCTTTTTTTCTTCTGCTTCTTCTCCAGCAACAACAACAACAACAACAACTAAAGTGAACATTAATTGTGGAAGTGTATTAAGAATAATTTGACTGTTAGAAGAAATGATGAAGAAACTGATAACGAGAGCCATGCTGAGATTAGCTCAAGTTCCTGATCCAATTCGTTTAGTTTGATTAGCTAGTTATCTTGATTAAGAGTATGTAAGTATATGAGAAAGAGAGAGAGAGAGATGAAAAACAGTCAACTCAACTTACCGCTAAACAATGGACCAAAGCTTGATAAACAAGGTCCTTAGAATAATTCATGAAGTAAAGTTCTCGACGTCGACGATTTCGACTGCTACCACCACTAGACAGTGAGGTAGTCGATGTTGTTACGCTGGTAGTGGAGCTTGAGGAGGCGGATGTGGAACTTTTCTTCGAATCACTTATCATGCTTCGTAATGCACTACTATTCGCAATATAGCTCTGACCATTTGAATCCAGGCCAAATAGCCATGCATCTAAGCGACGATTGAGCGAGATATCACGTCGAAGTAGCACAGTGACAGCAGCAGTTGTGACACTGATCATATCAGACTGAGCAATCTGCCGATTATGGGTAGGAAAACAGTCTAAAAGTAAATCTAACACAGCACGTTGAACGAGCACATTTTGGTCTAACAAGGATGCACATAAGCCGTTGATAAATGTGGTCGAATTGCTGCCCATTATGTATGATTGATCTTCTAAACTTTTCTTTTTCACAAAATGAGAGAGAACAAATGATACAGCTGGAAGTCGTATGGATGGATCTATCAGAACACATCTCCACAGTGAACCATAAAAGTAGTCTCTACCAATACCATCACAAACTTTTTTCAATAGTACATCGGTGGTGATGTGATGATCAGAGCCTTCTTCCAGGCCAGGAAGAACGGCAATTAAAAATCCATCTAATGCTGGCTTCAATTTATCGCCTAAACTCGAAAAATGATTCTCATATATTTTCAAAAGCTCTGGCTTAACATTGATGGCAGCTTGACTGAGCAGCGGAAATAAACCATTACTATAAACACTTAACTCTTGCACTAGGCGATCGGGTCCAATCATGCGAAATATGAGATCATATGCTTCCAAAGCTTTCAAGTGTACACCACTTGGTAATTCTGGATGCATACATTGGGCTAATCGTTGACCAACCAATAGACGTGATGGTATAAATCCACTTTTGGCATTACTTTCCAAAACCTGGCAAAGGTGAAAGGAAAGGTAAAGAGAAAGGTAAAGAGAAAGGTGAAGAAATTGATCATGAAACTCATTCTTGTTATTCTCTCTCTCTCTAACTCTTCTTACCCATCAAACCCAATTCAATTACAATCCATGTATTCATCATTACTCACCTTTAGCAATCTGGACAAAGCATAAACAAGATCAGGCCAACGAGTGGTACCTTCAAAGGCTTTTAATGCCTTCTCCACTTGCTGGACATACCGAGAATCACCGGAGGCCAGCATTATTCTCCTTTAATCAGAAGAATAGTAGGTTCAAAGATCACAGTTAGAAGAGGTGAAAATTAAATATACACACACACACACAAATCAAAGAATATTCACAATTATTTTCCCAGCAGAATTACTTTATTAAATAAAATGTACACATATATATATAATCGATGACTAAGCGAGAGATAATCCCGATCCAGTCATGTTATTGTGGTTACTTCAACAATCACTCTTCTTCTTCATCCACTTTGTATTCACTTTATCAATACGAAAAAGGTTTTCTGATGTTTAAAAATCTTGTCACTAAAAGACTTTCACAAAGTAAACGAATTATGTATGTTTACTCCGCTTGATGACACTAGTAGTTTTGTTGGCAAAATTATGCTTCCATCTGTGGGTTTGTAGTGTTGATGAAAAAGTTTTCATCAAAATGAAAAAAATTGGCCCTCTTCACAAAGTTTGTGACACAAATTTGACCTCAAATCGATCAAAAGTTTTGATTGAAAAATTTTCAATAAAAACCTCGTGGTCTTGGAATATTCGGTAAATTTGTGATTGTTGTTGGTGATCTGTGGAAGAAACTTATATTTTTGCTACCATTTTTGAACCTTTGCATGACGATGGAAGGAATGAAAATTACTAATCGAATTTTGGAAAGTGAGTCAAAGGACAACAGGGATCGATTGATAGATATGCTATTTGAAAAGGGTAAAGTTAAGAAGGGTAATTTTACTCTAAAATCTGGTCAAGTTTCACCACTTTATATCAATTTAAGAGAACTCACAGGACAATCTGAGCTATTTGACATGATAATCGCTGAATTCATGCGACTTTTGGATGGGATTGAATTCGATATTGTTTGTGGGGTTCCGATTGGTGGAGTGCAATTTTCACGTGTAAGTTGTCAGCAAAATTGCAAAAATAAACCATGTCTCATGATGAAAATTTTCTAATCAAGCTTCTTTTTGTATCCAGTCTTTGTCCTATTATTTTTGTAAAGATCATATCTATCCTCGAGAGGCTGCTAAGAATTATGGCACTAAGCAACAGATCGATGGTGAATTTAAATCTGGACAGAAAGTTCTTCTGGTCGAAGATGTGGTTACCACTGGTGGAAGTATCATTAAACTGGTTGATATTCTCCGTAATAACGGATTGATTGTTGAGGACGTTCTGGTCTTCGTAGATAGAGAGCAGCAAGGAAAGGAATCTCTGGAAAAACATGGCCTGAGAATGAGATCAGTTTTCAAATTGTCAGATTTTCTAACTCGATCGATGAAATGATGGATTGCTATGATCAGTGATTGGTCAATTTTGACTAATCTCATCAAATCAAAGTACATCAGCTCATGGGTGTAAGTGAATTTTGGAATAGAATAGCGATAATTGACGATTAAATGAACTGTTTTCAAAAAAGGTGCTATTTAATCAGATGGTGTTCACTGATGATAAATTTTCTCAGTTACGAGTTTTTTCCGGATAGTCATAAGCTTGAGTTCATTATCTATTATATCTATTATTTATGCTTAGCTCGAGCCGAATATGAATTTTTTACTCCAATGTTGAATAAAATCTAAATTTTGATGAAGGTGCACACAAAAAACCTCAGTTGTTGAATTTGGAAATCTTTCTTGTGAAATTTCAACAGTTTTCTCAATTAAATTAAATTAAATCAAAATCAATGACAAATTATATTTACATTTGGCTAGAAAAAATTGGGTTGAGTCTCATCGTTGATAAAACGATATCACGACAGCAGGCTGATTGAGCCCTAACCGTTAATTGTTAATCAGACTTTTTTGGAGAGATATGATCGTCAAAAACTATCGAATAGTTCTATTTCCTGGGCAAAAATTACCAGCATTCAACTCAATTTTATCCTGACGTGAAACTTTCGGCCCAGCCTGTAAATCTCTCGAAAAAAATGACAGAGATGGTGAGAAAAAAAGCAACAAAAAATTTCTTTTCTTACTCACAATTCACATACAGACTTAGGATTTACCTCGAACTGGACTTTATTTCAAGCTAAGTTATTTCAAGATCAATGAAATACATGTTTTCGAGGTAAGTAATCAGCAGTAAAGATAACCACACCCGATTTGAGTGGCTCGAGAGTGCCAAAGTAGGGGAGCTGCATTGATGACTGAATATCTCTCAAATGATGATGATGTAATATTGTTTCTCATTTGTTTTTGAAACAAAATGGTGATCATGTTTTGCTTGAAAATGAGTTTTTTGACTAGATTGGCCATATTTTCCAACATAATTCATCACATTTTATCCTCACCAATCTTCACCGGCAATTGTGGATCATTCGGTGAATGTGTTAACTTTCAAGTTTTGGAAGCGCAAAATCCAATCACAAAATCATCATACAATTTAGTTTCGAATGTTTCCAATGATACACTGGAGTTTTTAATTCTTTCAAACTTCAACAATTCTACGCTGGCTGCTGAAAAATATTTGTGTTCATGTAGTGAAAGTATAAACTATGATGGAAAACCATTTTTTGAACCAAATTTTGGGATAATTTTTAAACTCATAACTAACCACTCAACCAATGGCCATGAAGTTGATGGTCATCATTCAAATTGTAGTTCGACTTCTTTCAGCCTCACACACTACGAATTAAGTTTTCCAATTAGTACCACTGAAGACTCGTCTCATCATCATGTACCCCAAAAAAATTTAAATGGAACTTTCTCATCTCACATACTACTTCAACCTCACCACTTAACACATGATGAGATGATGATGTCGTCGATTGAAGTGACACTAATTTCATCCGATGATGGACTGAACGGAATCGATTCTCCTCTCATATTTTTGCAACTGAAATCCAAAGAGGTGAGCACAAATTCTCCAAATTTTGGATAATCAAATGAAGAAAAATAAATGGCTTGTTTCTTCTGTTCACAGAAAATTTATCACATCACTCCAGAGACAATACTTCGACACGTCGAGAAAGCAGTAAATCATAACGGATTTATGGGAGATCATGATGTAAAAACAAAAAATGAGCACAACAAAAGTGTGATTGAAAGTCACTTCCGTTGTACAAACAAGAACACACTCATCAAAAAGATATTGATCCCCATAAGAGAAATAATCAAGGACACCGATGTCAGATATATGGAAAAAAATCCGATTTCGAGAAGACTTATTAGGGCATCCTTGAGGGCTGAAAATGGCAAAGTTTCAGAATCTCATGGACTGGACACCAAATGGAAATGGGCAATAGGTATTGGTGTTTCGATTGTCGCTATTGTGATTCTTGGTCTACTATTTTATTGGTGCTACATTGCTATTCGCGAAAAACTGAAATCTCGTCGATTTTTGCTCAGTGTTGGCTGGGTATATATTAGGCACAGATTGAGCTGGGGTAAAAAATGATACTCCAATTTTCATTCACTTGATACCATATTAGGAGGGATCATGACACAGAATCATGAGTAAATATTGGATAAGAAGATGAACACCCATCAATTATTAATACTCACTGTTTAATAATGTTTTTCCAGATGTATCGAGGATGTTGATAATCTTTATCATACGTGAGCCGCTTTTGATAAAACGCCTCCAAACACAAATAAAATCTTTTTACATCTGCAATTGAATCTTCGATCACAATTTAATTCCATCAAAATTTTCAAATGTGACAGTTTTTCCTTGAGATTCCCTTAAGATGTATCTTCCAAATAGTTCATTAATTTTGATTGTTCTCTTAGTTTTGCCCAGCTTCACTCATTGTCTTCGGACCATTCGAACATATCTAAATCCAGGTTGTAAAGAGGACTACAATTGTAAAAACAATATCAATATTGTTAACCTTATCCATTCAACTTCTCGAGATGATGATCTAACCTTAAATTTTCTATCGACCACTGTGCAAAGATATCCTCAATTTCTGATTGTACCGAGCAAACAAGTGACCATCAATTGGGATAATCTTATAACGAATTACAAAATGGAAACTCTCTCCTTAACCGAAGCGCCAGAGAATGCAATAAGTATTGTGATCGAAGAGTGGCCTGTTCCAAAAAATTTCGAGAGAGGAAGTATAAGATGGACTAAATTGGTAACGAATTGTGATACTCAAGAGTGTGAAACTGAGACGGAAGGTTTTTTTGGTGATCGAAGAAGTATTATAATCAAAACTCATATCAGTTCTGTAGAATTCAGTGCTAATAATCTACAGATTGGTCCTGATACTATGCTCATCGAAATTGTCATGAATAATTTCACTCGCTTAGAAATAAGTAAAAGTGAATTCAAACTATCTCTATACAATTTTGCTCGAGAACAAATCAAACTAGATCGTGTTGATGAATACGAGCGTTTCCAATTGAAAGATGAGGAGGTGAGTGGCTCAAAAAACTATCAGAAAAAATAAGAAAAATAATTCAGTTATCTCATTTTAGGAGAATTTCTTCTCAAATTCATCATTTTTCCAATGGATGACCACAGCTTCTGCGGTCAAAGATGGTGACGAGGTCAAAAAAATACATCTACATGATGCTGACATTGGAATGTCAAGTGAGAAATTTTATCATCGACTTGCATGTGCAATTTTCAGCGAATGCAAAGCTTTGCGTACAATGAGAATTTCGTTTGATGATCCTGATACAGATGTAACTTTTCAAGATGAGGAGTATGACTCAGTTTCCTGGTCATTTGTGATTGGCCTGGGACAACCACCACAAGTTTCATTTCATCAACCTCCATCTTCTCCATTGATTAGTCGTTCTACCTTAATTGGTTTGAGTGGAGCAGCTCTTTTCGTTATCATTGTAGCTTTGATTATCGGTGGTATAATTATTGTTCAACGGAGAGGATCATTCGGAGTCTCTGATGTTTCTTACAAATACATTGTTTCAAGATCCTCTCTATTAGCAGATCCAAAGAGTGAAGATGCTTGAAGTAGGATAGCCTACTGGTTTCAAATATTAGATATATTTTTGCTTACTGTAAGAATTACCCACTCAGTAAGACAGTACAAAACTTAAACATCATTTTTCTTAGCTCTGGGAAAATTTTTCAACAGATTATTGATATTTAATCAGATGAATTTTGAAATCATCAAAAATTGAAGCCAACAGAATATTCATCCTATCCCTCTCTGTCGAGCAGTTTTTCAATTGCAGACTCAATTAAGCCTCGTTTGAAAATGAGCTTTCATCAATTAACAATTATCAATTATCAATTATCGATGGTCCAGGATATACACTATGTACATGTAAAAAGAATGAAATATGGAAAAGAAAGTTCACGATTTTTTGTATTTACCTTTTTCAGTGATTTTATTCACTAGAAGATCATTATAAGAGATACTGAGATAGAGAATTTATGAGATAAGATGTATTATTATGTGAATATCCTAGAGAACACCAAATAGCAGTCAAATTATGGTTCATTTCTTTTTGCCAATGGTAGCTGAGAGCTATGCTATTACCTATTGGAGAAAAATGATTGGAATCCGGACACTAGCAAAATTATGAGAGTGAAAGAATTTTCGTTCCTCAATCAGAAATTCAAAATCATCAAATAGGCGAGCCAGTACTATCAAACACTTTGTCGCAAAAACAAAGTATTCCTCACACACACAATCTATCTGTTCTCAATCCAACAATCTGCCCCCACTTTTCCATAAGACCAGTAGAGTTTGAGATTATGTACAGACTAATTACCAATTATTTCAATGTCATCGCTAACTAAATATTGAATCTCACCAAAATGAACAACAGGAAACGATGCACGCACGATGTCCACTCAAGTAAGTGGACATTTGTCCAGATATAATACTCCTAACCTTGCTCTCTTGACTTACCTATCAGTTCAATTATACAGAGTAAATATATGGAAGAAATAAACATGCAAAGTATAATTAGGATGCTTGAAATCGATCCATGATGATCTGTACTATTGAAGAAGAAAGCAGAAACACATGTAATAACAGAGTATTTGTCAATACAATCGTGGAGTAAAAGAAATTGAGAGGATTCGTACTGATCGTACTCAGTACGGTTTCAACTAGTTCAATATCAAAGTTATCGAAAGTGAAAATCGAACAGCTCCTAATATTCAGGTCTCAAGGTTTGCTGGTAATATTTTGATGAATGTTCAGGCTTCTACAAACTTTTTGTTCGAAAGAATCTTCCAAACTCATTCTCTGGTCAAGGGGTTCGACTTTCAAATTAAATAGCCTCAGATTTTAATCATTGTTTTGAATTTTGCAAATATTTTATTCTGTTCCATGGCTCTATAAAATATCAATGAACATTTAGGCGAGCATTAGATCTTGGCAATCACTTTTATTCGAATAAGATCATTCAAATAGTACCTGAATTCTGTGTGATTTAAGAAAATACAACAATTAACTGATTATAATCAACAAGAAGGAAATGAATTGAAATGGTTTCGATGCACATATACAAATTCATTATCATATTTGATTTTTTTAACGTGAGAATCCCAAGTTGATGATAGAAAATGATGACTTAAAACTGACATTATGATTGTTAGGCAGAAGGTGAAACAAAGAATTTCTCAGTCAATGTTCTGAGCCTCTGACTTCCTCAAACCTGAGAATAGAGTAGATCTTGCAGCGATGTACCTGTAAGATACATCAGAGACTCCGAAAGTTTTTTTCCTTCGAACAATAATAATACCACCAATTATTGCACCCACAAATAGTACGAAAAGAGCTGCTCCACTCAAACCAATCATAGTCGACCGACTAATCAATGGGGTAGATGAGGATGAAGCTTCAGGAGACAAAAGTTGGGGTAATTGTCCCAGGCCGATCACAAATGACCAAGAAACGGTGTCATAAGTTTCATCTACGAAATTCACATCTGCTTCAGGATCATCAAACGAAATTTTCACAGTTCGTAAAGGTATACCATTCTTGAAAATTCCATTTGAGAGTCTATGGCTCTCCGAATCACTTGTCGTTTCAATTTGAGCATCATTTATACGTATTTTTTTAACTTCAACGCCATCCTTAACAGCAGAAGCATAGGTCATCCATTGGAAAAATGATGAGTTCGAGAAGAAGTTTTCCTAAGATGAGAAAATTTAATCTATCAAGAGCTAGTATCGGACAACTTCTGAGTTACTCACCTCTTCATCTTTCAATTGTATACGTTCGTATTCATCAGAATAGTCGGATGTGATTTTTTCTCGAGCATAATTGAATAAATATAATTTAAATTCACTTGAACTAATTAGTGAGCGTGCAAAATTTTCCAGAATGATCTCAATTAACATGGAGTGAGGCCCGATCAGTAAATTTTCGTTGCTAAATTCCGTAGAACTGATCTGAGTCCTTATCATAATTGTTTTCTGTTGATCGAGAGAACATTTTGTTTCGGTTTTACATTCTCGAGAATCACACTTGGTCAAGGGACGGGTCCATTTCACATTATCGTATTTAAAGTAACGAGGTGTAGGCCATCCTTTGAGGAGAATGCCTATTGCATTATTTGGCTTTTGGGTAAGGAAGAGGGTTTCAGATTTGGCTGTATAGAGAACATCTCTCCAATTGATTGTCACTTGTTCATCCGGAAATATCAAGAACTCAGGATATACATTCCAAGTAGTGGTTAAAAAATTAAGGATTAAATCATCTTCTTGAGAAGTTGAGTGAACTAAGTTAACGCTATTGATATAGTTTTTGCAATTGGCATCTTCTTTACAACCAGGATTCAGCTTTGTTCGAATAGTTCGAAAACAATAGACAAAATTGAACACACTTGAAAGAGTTAGGAAATATATCAAACAGCTAAAAAAGTACATTTTAGACAACTTCAAGTCAAATTTTCACAACTAGAGGAGAAATTTTGAATAATAATTATGATAAGAATCACTGATGAAAAATATACGTTTTCCAAAAAGCAGCCAGAGAGGCGGATTACTACTTGAATTATAATAATAACAGGGACTGCAAGAGAAGCTGATCGATAATGCTATCATTTTACCGGTTGATTTCGTTGCAGGACAGAAATATTCAAGTCACCAATGGGTGTTCATCCTCTTATCATTTATTTACTCATGATTCGATGTTATACGTGCAAAAAACCCTAATTTAGGCATGATATAGCTGGAAAACCGGAGAATTTTTCATTGATGTCTAGTCTTTCTCAAACTAACGAATAAACTACAATGAACAAAAATTAACTGTTTTCTTGGATAAGTGTTGTCTTCTCAAAAAAATGAAAGAACTTACACGCACAATATCGAGAATAATGCTATTTTTATCAACTTTTATTCATTGCTAGGAGGTGAGCTACATATTCCAGGAATTATTTCACTTTTGATGAAACGCTCTCACATTGCTATAATAGAAACAATTTTTGAAAATCCTATCAAAGAATTCAACTTTTGTTGTCTAATGAAATTTTCCCACAGATTTGCTATGACTTATTTGGCTTTTGTGATGTTTCGGGATATTCAAAATTATTTTTATATTCATCTTCCAGTAGCAAACATTTGTATTCATCTACACGGTTGAGTTTGATACGTTTTCGAGTGAAATTGAAAAGAGGTTATGTAGAAAAATTCGAACTGATCCCTGTGTGATTGTTACATGTCAGAGTATACAATTTTCATTCTGAATTTTTGGGCTAACTTTATCACTCTTTTCTCTCCTGTGAAGATTCAGCTTACCATTGGAAAGCTAAAATTCCATCACTCAATTTCGAGTAAAGGTAATATCTCATTACTAAGTCTGAAACTTCATTGTTCCATTGAACTAGGCCAAAGGAAGAACGAACTCGTATTTCGATTGTGATTGATACATCAAATCGAAATTTGTTCTTCTCAGAATAAGATTCCTCTAAGGCAAACCAAATTGAGTGAATTTTTTTATTTTCCTCGAATGTGAGAACCAGAGTCGACTTGTGACAAGCACAATCAAAAATTTTTTTGATGAGAAAACACGCAACATAAAAAATTTTGTCGCACGAACTTCGCTCCTGACTGACCTAACTCTTGTAACTGGCGGTCATTAAAGTCCCATCCGGAGAAAGAGTAATTGGAACGACATGATGAAGAACAGAAAGGAATTCTAATTAGTTGATCTTTTTCGAATGTGAACCTCACAAAATGATGATGTCGAATGATAAATATTCAAAATTTTAAGGCAACACACACACATGAAGCTGAGCAGAATGGGTAATCGAATGATGCTGGCGAGTGTAAGTTTTCGCATAAGAATGGCGTGGAAAAAATTTGGACCCAAAAATTTTCACACTAAGTGGCCAATTATGCTCTGGATGAATCGTTAAGAATGCCTCGAGGCCATTCTCAGCTGGACTTTGAGTTGGTTTTGACCGCAAAGGGAATACAAATTTACGGACTTTGTGGCCACTCTTTTGTCCGTTTGCTGATGTTTGCACTCTGCCTATGGCCATTACCGCTACCATGTGTAATCATTGGTTTTCTCCGGATTTTTGGGAAGAAGAGAAGAAAAAGAAAGCTAACACGTGTGTTGACCCAAGTTTGGTCAACATTCTTTTTGGTTCAAGATTTTCAAGTTTCTCCTGCTTGTTGAGTTACAGAAGAAAAAAGTTGTCATTTCTTTTCACTTTCAGCCACTTTCGAGTCAAAAATGTGTTCATTTCATTCATTTGAAAATGGGAATCAACTACCTACATGTGTTTGGAAACCTTGAATGGAAAAATGAGAAAATTCCAATCTTCAAGTTTCACTTTTCAACTTACAAGTTGCAGTGCAAATCAAGGGAATACACATCAGTAGCGCAAAAAATTTTCTCATCAAGAATTCATCTATTAAATTCAAGGTACACAGAATCGTTGCTATCAGCTTGACTGTATAATAAACTTTTCATCGCAAAACAATTGAAAATTCTACATGATAACTACTCAACTGATTCATCGTATCAATACAGATTTTCGAATAGATTGTTAATCAAGGGAGTGGTTCCTGACTCTTGAACTGTTATTAAGTTTGGATAATTTGATTGATTCCAGGA
The DNA here is from genome assembly GCA_003956705.1 of Brevipalpus yothersi. Lineage (NCBI taxonomy): Eukaryota > Metazoa > Arthropoda > Arachnida > Trombidiformes > Tenuipalpidae > Brevipalpus > Brevipalpus yothersi. The sequence goes on from QZCP01000077.1 coordinate 76,943, forward strand.
GAAAAATTTTCTCCCTAATTGGATTGTGCTGATAGTTAGTGTTCCGGATGCATATGTATTGATAGTGGATGATTTTGCCCCAACATCCGTTGACTTATCAGTGGAAGAGTAGAAAGGATGATCGGATGACGAAAGAGAGGAAGAGAAAAAGAAAGATGATGATTTTTCCAAAAGAAAATTGTACTTTTATTTATTTGGGAGCACTTTCGCTTGGGGATGAGGGTCATAGCAAATGGCAAAGAAAATTGTTTCATGAGAAAATTGATTCAATTGTTGTAAATTCATATAAATTGAATTGATGAAAAAAAAAGTGAATATGAATGCTTTTCCGTAATAAATTCATCAATCAATCAATCAACACATTGATGATAATGATGAAGTTCGTATGAAGAGTACAAAAAAGAAATTCAATGCTCGATTGTTGTTGTTGGAAAAATTGGAAGCACAATTGTGATGCTGGGATGTTGGACTAGACTATATTTATATCATTATGCTCGGTTTGAGGAAAAGATCCAAGAAACGAGAAGAGAGAGAGAGAGAAGAGAAAAAAATTAAGCATGGCGAATGATGTGTGTAGTTGTATGTTTGTTGGGATGTCTTGCTCAAATATGTTGTCACCAAGCTTGTCTTTTTTTTTACACTCTTACAACAGACAAAAATCAACACTAACAAGCAACTTTTTTTCTTTTCTCACAAAATGAGCACATCTTTCAATTCAAATTCTCTCATCATCTTCATCATCCATCTCAAAATAGCCATCGTCGAGCTCGCTTCTGAGTGGGTTCCTCATTGTTACGACGTAATTCAAAATGATAAATATCTTGTGTTGGCCATTCATTTTGTAATCTCAATGGAAATTCATCTTGATGTAACTTTCGCTCCCAATGTCTTTGCGGTCCAACCTCATAGAGAGCAAATTTGGTTGGCTTTTCATCACTATCATAACAGTGTAACAGTAGACCAATCAATTCTTGAACAGTGGTGTGATCAGAGATTAGAAGACTTTTGTATCGTGATGCGGACATTAGACATGAATCGTATATCTTGACCAATCCACCTCTCTTCATGACCAATGAAAATTTGGTCTCTTGATGGGGATAGGATGCCTGTATTTGAGCGGGACATGCTTTGTCTTCCAGAACCATAACACTCCGAATTGGTATGCCTGTGTTTCGGATCCACACTTCCATGGTCAAATAAAATAAATTCGGATCGGTGTGTCTCATACGAAATTTGTTGAGCAACATTTGAATCATTTCACGGGCTGATGTGTGATACTTGATGGACAATGTTTTGTATTCAATGTCTGAACACAATACCTTGGCGTAAACTTTGACAACAAACATTGCTGATTCGTAATTGATTGTCATGATGAAGAGTATTGTTCACTGTAATTTAAATGATGAAAAGCAATCAATTTTTAGTATCAAAGAGTGATGAAAGATGTTGATTGAGAAGAGAAAGAGAAAAAAAATTGGAAACATAAAACGAGAAAAAATAGGAAGAATTCAAAATTTGGATTGAAAAACTTACGAGAGGATATTGATAGATGAATAAATTTAATTATTAATGTGATATTGGTTTGGCATGAAAAGATGATGAAAAAAGTCAATGCGTTGTATTCATCCGTTTGACAAATCAATTATCACTTCTTCTTCTCACTTGAAAGCTTATTTCCCAAAGACACAAACAGAGGCAAAAAAGAGAGATCATTTACAGAGGAAGAGAGCAAAAAGATGAGGCAAGTTCACTTTCAAAAAAAAATTGATCTCTTCTTCACTTCTTTTTCACTATCTCATCTACTTTTTTAAACAAATCACATCAGAGCTTAAAAATAACAAGATCAATTTGATCGATTATCCCAGCCACAGAGACACCTCTCATTTGCACTCATCACAGCAGCATCAAATTCAAATAATAATAATAATAATATTACTTAGTGATGATGATTCACTCACTTATACCAAGAACTCTCTTCTTACTGGAAAGTATGTCGAGAAAGAGAAAGAAGAAAGAGTCGCGACAAAAATTTTGACAAGAGAAAGAAGAGAGAGAGAGAGACTGATAAAGAGGAGGAGAGAGAAGGCAAAAGAGAGAGAAAAGAAGAGAAAGGAAGAGAGAGAGAGAGAGAGAGAGAGAGAGAGAGAGAGAGAGAGAGAGAGAGAGTCAAGGGAGAGTCAAGAGAGCAAAGAGGAGGAAAAACATGCCGAGAGAAATATCTCGAATTCCGATGGCCGTCAGAACCAGCGGTCAGAACCCGAAAGCCTCATGAAAAATTTTCGGGTGCATCGGCATTGGCAAAGGAAGGAGGAGAGAGGAGAAGAGAGGAGAAAGAAGGAGGATGAAAACTTTTTTCCACTTAGTGCAAAAAAGCCACCAAAGATGCTGCGTTTTCTTACATGATGATCATCTTAAAGATTGTGACATACACACACATGTGAGCTGAAATTTTCGTTGGATAACATGGTCACCATCCGTGTCTGTATTTTCTTGTTTATTTACTTGCTTTTTTGGCATCAAAATCATATAATCGGATTTGATTTGGTCTGATTTGACCGTAGTTGTTCAAAAGTGGCCACTTTTTTTCCGATATTTTTGGCAAGTTACAAGTAAACAAGAATGATTTATTCCTCATCTTTTTCTCTCTCTCTCAATAAGTGTGTACAGATTATGCAATCAATTCGGCTTAGGGTGTCAATATTTTCTGCTCTTATTTTTCTTCTTCTTCTCTCTCTCTCTCCACCGTCATCTTTTCAAGATCTCTCTCTTCTCTGACCGATTGATGAATAAAGATTATCGCCTAAAAAGATGAATGAGTGAGGTGATAACGGTAGGCCAAAAGATCATCATCATCACATCTTTCTTCTACCAGGCAGATTGCTACTCTATCGCAAGTGCGAAGAAAAATGATTAAAAGGCAATCCAATCAACAAGAACATTACGAAGGGAGAGCAAAAAAAATCAGAATGAGCCCAATATAAGTGGTAGAAGAAAATAAGATGGCTTACCAACCATGTACATACCGTGCCGATGGCCAGCCTCCGTGTGTTAAGGCTATCCTGCCATAATAGTGAGGCAAGGCAAAAGGCATTCCATGAGGCAGGCACCAAGATATCTCTCTGGTATGGCCTCACTTTATCACGATTCCCCGGTTTAAGACCAGCTTTTCTCGTGGGAAAAATGTTGGGCTTGTAAAAGCAAAGAGAAGAGCAACAAGGAGAAAGAGAGAGAGAGAGAGAGAGAGAGAGAGAGAGAGAGAGAGAGAGAGAGAGAGAGAGAGAGAGGCTAGATGAATGGACTTCACCCATTTCATTCCATTGGAATTCCTGTGGACCACATTCATTTCTGAGTGCGGCAGGAGAGTTTGTGTGTTCAATTTTGAAGAGTGAGAGAAAAAAATCTCATCTCTTTATACTGTGGATCCTATCTCTCGGGCAATTTTCTCACCAAACTTGTCCAAACGGTATTTTGTTTGCATAAAAAACTATGTCCCCATGGTTTTGATCATTTTATGAATGGCTATTTTCAAGAATGAGTTTTGTGACATGCGGGAGTGAATGAGATAGAGAAATCTAGAAGGAATTTCACACATACTTGAAAAGAAGGGGAAAAAAGGGAGAGAAAAGTACTTTTAAGCTACTTTACAATGTGGTTAGTTTGCATAGAAGAAAATTTGCCTACGGATTAAGTGATTCTTGGAAGAAAGAGAGAGAGAAAAAAAGGGAAACAGATCCATGGAAAATTGCTCCTGAATAGCAGCAATGGCAGAAAAAAATATTGTATCTCACCATCTTTCTCACTAGATATTATCAAGATTAAATGACTGGGTTGATCTGGAATAGAGGAATTGCCATGGGAATGATAAAACGTCATGTGAAAGAGAGCTTATGCAGATTTATACGAGCGATGTGACATTATTAAGTGAAGCTTAAATGGATTGATAAGCTTCATTTGAGAAAACGAAAGAACATGTTATTTGGTGAACTATGATCAGATTCGAGAAATTTCTTCAGCTGATCAGTTACTTGATGTGTATATGTCTTCAATGAGATTCTGATGACTTTCCTAAGAATGTACCAAGTTTCGTATTTTGAGAGAGAATTTGTTTTTCGAGGGCTTCTTCAGCCTACACTACTTGAGATTTCAATAAGAATTCACCCAACAATGTAATGAGATAATTGAATCACTCAGGACCTTGATTTTCAATAGCAAAATTCTGAAGGAGAAGAAAAATGGAAAAGAAATTATTCATATTTATGACGAGAGAAAAACATTTTAACAGTTTGCAATCAGTCTATCAAACATATTTAGCAAACGTATTGAGAAAAGTGAAAAAAAATAGAAATTTTTCGATTTTTTCGATAAAAATACTTGAAATCAGCTGGAATTATTGGTTATCATGATCATGGGGAAAAGTATTAACATGAACATATCTTGAACATATCTCTTTATGCTGATTGGACATTGTTAAAATGTTGAGGAAACATCCATTTTCCTGTGTATTTAGCGTCCAATCATTTGCCTGGATGTGCTACAGGTCGATAAGATAATGTTCATGGTTATCATTGAGTAGATACTAGACTTGTGGGTTCCGGTAAAAATGATGGAGAATCGATTGAAGAGGCAAGATACATGGAATAGAGAAGAAAAGAAAGAGAGACGTTAAAAGTTGAGCTGCAATAATAATATGTACATAGAACTTTCATGATAGAAGGAGGCTGATTGTTGCTGGAGGGTTGAAAACCCATCACATGAATCCATAAATATACAATGATGTAATGAACTATACTATCTCCAGACAGATTGATATAAACGGAACAATAACCCATTGGCATTGTGTTTATATGGCAGTTTTTTCCCGATTGATTGTTAACGATCGATCTGGCTATTCAAAACATGAGAAAAAAATCGTTTGCATGGTTAAAGTGAGCGGAAAGTGTAAACAATTATCCATGTTATGCTTGTTAGATAATGTGTGGTAATCCTTGATATTCATCTTTCTTGAAAGGCAAGCACTGAAGACCTTAAGTTAGAGAATCTTCAAGTAAAATGTCAAGTAAAAATCCTTACATCAAGTCCAACACCGTTTGGTGAGGCATGAAATTCAATGTCTGATAAAGTAAATCTGATTTTTTTTTCTCACTCCATCAACTCATGATTCAGGTTGAAGATGGTGAATCTGAATCAGTTCACTTTCGATAGCTTGCCTTTTTTATCAAGTCCTCATCATACACTTTTAGAATTTATACAAATACTGCATTCAACCAATTGAATTGAATCGATGAATGGAAGTGATCGAATGAAGAGAGGGAGAGAGAATCGTTTAGACTACTATTCAAAGATTCCATTGATGAAGAGTGAAACTTTTGAATATAGTATCGAACGAAGAGAAAGAGTGAATGCAAGAACGTGGTGGGAACGAAAAAGAGAAGGAAGAAGAAGATGGGAAGGAAGAGTAAGAAGAAGAAACTTTTCGTCTTCTATTTCTTCTCTCTTGACATAAATGTCAATAGTATATATTCATAACTTAAGTCGGCAATTAAATTCAATAGCGAGATGTGAGAATGACAACGAAGAAGAACAGACTTTTCAACTCAAGGCTTGGCTCTCTTCATCACACGGCAGCTTCATTGAACCAGCATCCTTCGAAAAATGCTCAATTCATCCGGTACACATTTACACACACACACACACACACACAACTGGATTAACTCACAATTTTTCCAACTCTATCAGGATGCACGGATGTTCTCTCTCTCTCCCTCTCTCCTTAATGATTGCCAAAAATCTTATCCACGCATGTAATCAAAATCATACACTGATTAGCAATTAACTCATCTTGACGAAAATTTTAATTCAACGATGAGAGAGTTAGTGGATGAGAAACTACTTTATCTCTTCTTCCCTTTCTATTTCTGACAGAAAAATTTTTTTCCAACATAGGCTATCATCATGTTGAAACTTTCAACTTGGAAGAGCTCTCTCTCTCTTCATCATTTTCCCTCTCTTTTCCATCTTCTTTCTCCATATCATGTATTATGGACACAAATAGGCCTACCGGAAATGAACGAACATCCTTTCTTTTTCACCATCATCAATTAAAGAGGGATAATTTTGAAAGTCTCTGGAAATGAATGAAGTGTTCTCTTTCTCTCTTTTTCTCTCTCTTCTTCAAATCGACTAGAAACAATCCACCACACATACACACATCATGGAACAATTATGCTTGTCAAAAAGAAGGAATAGAATTTGTTTTCAATTGCACACAATCAACAGCTAAACCATGAGGAAGACAAGATAGTGAATAGAGTGAGAGATAAAGAGGATGAGAGATAGAGAGAGTTGCTAGCCGATATATATCAAGCCATCTCTCTCTCTCTCTCTCTCTCTCTCTCTCTCTCTCTCTCTCTCTCTCTCTCTCTCTCTCTCTCTTTCTCTCTGTTCCATCGATGAAGCAATACTGGGTAAATTCAATTGTTTGCCAATGGCATAGTGTGTGTGTGTGTCTGTGAATTCTTTTTGTCAAACACAGAGGCTTATCGATTGTACACATGATGAGCCGTTCTTATACACATTTTTTTCCTCTCTCACTTTGGTCCATTTGATAAGCCTGATTAGTGTTGATAATTTTTTTTTCTCTACTCTCATACTGGTACATGTACTCGGTATGTGTGTGTGATTGTGGACCATAAAAATACAAGAGAAAGAAAGAGAGAGAGAGAGAGAGAGACATTACTGATAAAAGTGTGTATATTTTTATTTCTCATACGTATTTTCCACATGGAAATTATTCATGGCTTGGATGAGATTGGGTGTGCGTACTACAGAGACTGTACAGAGAATCGCGATTGTTGATTGAGTTTCCTCGGTTACTGTACTTGTTCTTATTCTTCGAGCCTCTCTCTCTTTCTCTCTCTTGTGGGTGGTACGCTAAGATAGGGAGTGAAAAAGCGTATATTCGATAGCGGTTCGCAAACAACCAGAATTCCAATTTATCTCAATCTGTGGAGAAAAAAAATTACATCTTAATTTTAATATCATTGTGCAATCAGGGTGAATTCTTTAGTGATTAAAATAGTATACAAATTATTTTATTCCTGTTTTATATATTTACCAATTAACCAGCTGAATAATTAACGGTTCTTTTCTCTCTCGCTTGTGTGTGTGTGTGTGTGTGTACTTCACTTGGATCATTGCCTTTTGGGTTGTGCATATTGTACTGTGAATGTGAATGTGTGTGGATGTATGGACATGTATTTCGAATGATGAGCATAAAAATTCGAATACATCGTTTAGTGTGAACATTGGCAAAAAATGTTAGGATATGTGTTCAAAATGTATTTGATTTATTGTGTTCAAAATATTCAAAAACCTGATCCACATTGATTTTGTTTTATTTTGGCTGTTAATTTTATTGTGCGAATTTTGGTGGTGGAAAAAAAGGAAAGATAATCATGGTTAAAAGTGATCTCAAAGCAACAGTCGTATTGCCCGATGATAATGAAATTGTGTTCGATGTCCATGTGAGTACACTGCTTTATATAATGATTATATGTTGTTTATTTTGTCAATTTTTATCTCTATTTACATCAATTCACTCGAACAACACATTAGCCTCTCGAAACCATATTCTTTTCCCATTATTATTGTTAATATTCTTGATTCTCTTCACCAATCGGTTTCGACAACAACAAGAATATCCTTCCTTTGGATCCTAATCAGCCGTCATCCTGCCAATCGACCTACTATTCTTCTAATTTTGTATATACACATATATCGTATCTTCTCTTCCAATACCCTCTTTATCACATGCCTTTTTTTACGGATGTCCGTATTTGCTCTCACCCTAATTAATGAAATGCCTCCATATATTACCATCTATCTCTTGTATATATGTATACCATGTATACATAAACCACACATATTTACACGCACGAGATTTACCGTTATTTCGTGAGTGTACCAGTTCCTTACATATATTGATCTCTCTCTTCCTCTTTCTTTCATGTGTGTATGTGTGTACATGTACCATGTCCTTCACCTTATGGTCTGGTTCCACTTTAGCCTCGAACCAAAGGAATCGATCTATTCAATTCAGCCTGTGAGAATCTCAACTTATTGGAGAGAGATTATTTTGGACTCTCATATCAAGATGAAGCACATGTTCGATATTGGCTGGATATGGACAAAAAGCTTAGCAAAATTTTTACAAGTTAGTTATCATCACTATTCATCATTATCATGTTGTATTTTGGCCATCAATCCTACTTAAGGGTCATGTTGATTCTATGAGAGGAAGAGAGAGGAAGAGAAAGAAACATGTAGTCATCTTTGATTGATCAATGACTACAATGACTGGCCTGAATGATGTTCATGGCCGGAATATTTTTTTTTCTCTCTCTCTCTTCAATGAGGATGACCAATGAATTTGTATACTAATTTTGAAGATATACTTTTTCCTTCTCTTAAACATCGTCAGCATTTCCGTTGGTTTTCTTTTTCGAAGTGAAATTCTATCCTCCTGATCCAGCTCTACTGCAAGAGGATTATACCCGGTTAGTATCCAATCACACACACATATATTTTAGCTCTATTCAATTTCTTATTTCAATTCTTTCGAATTCACAAAAAAGATTATCCTAAATGAAAATTGATATTATCGTAATGTATCACTTTCATCATATGAATTCTATCATCATCTTCCTCTTCCTTATTCTCTTTCAGATACCTTCTCTGCCTCCAAGTTCGAAATGATATCAACAATGGTAGACTACCTTGTTCTTTTGTTACGTATGCCTTACTTGGATCATATCTTGTTCAATCTCAGCTGGGTGATTATGATGAGCAAGTACATGGACCAGGCACAGGGTATTTGAAAGAATTCCAATTTGCACCCAAACCAGTGGAAGGACTTGGGGATCGTGTAATTGAGCTACATAAGCAACACAGTGGACAAACACCGGCGGAAGCTGAGCTACATTATCTTGAAACTGCCAAAAAATTAGCCATGTATGGTGTTGAATTATTTCCCGCCATCGATTCAGGGGGAGTTGAAATTGCAATAGGAGTGTGTGCATCTGGTCTATCTGTTTACAAGGATCGATTGAAAATGAATCGATTTGCGTGGCCAAAAATATTGAAAATATCGTATCGTCGTCATAATTTTTATATCAAAATACGACCTGGTGAATTTGATCAATTTGAAAACACTATTGGCTTCAAGTTGGCCAATCGAAAGTTTGCCAAAAGATTGTGGAAAACTGCTGTGGAACATCATACATTCTTCCGATTAACTGATGCTGATTCTCCGATCAAATCCAAATTTCTTTTTTTCCGATTAGGCTCAAAATTTCGATACTCCGGTCGAACACAATATCAAAGCCGCCAATCCATAATAGCTAGACCTCAGCCACAATTTGTTCGATCTCTCAGTAGGAGAACTTCCGATTTACGTAAGTATACACTTAATTACTACTACTATCATTCATGTTCCCAAAATGTTTCCCATTGTCTTAACTCTGTACCGTGAATGAAAAATCATGCACGAATTCCATACTGACTCCCTAATTGTTGATATATATTCCCTCGTCCAATTTAATCTTCTGCCGGTACTCCCTTGTCCATCAAATCGCATGAAGAAATGAGTGGTCCCAATCTCCATACTGATAATAACACTGGATCTCGTAAGAAACGTAAAAGAATCAAAAATCAAGGTGAAGTTACTGTTGATATGTTGTGTATCTTTGAGAATTATTTTTTCGCTTCCTTTCTTTCTCATCTCTTTCTCATCTCTCTCCTCATGCTTGAAAAAAAGTTTCATTTAGCTTCCCTCCTATTTTCCCATCCAAATATCCATCAAATACACTGGTAGCTCTGTATATAACTATGTGTGTGTATGCTGTAATGTTATTTGATTTCATGTCATGCAAATATTATTCTTCTATTCTTTTGATTTTTTCTCTCTCACTCACACACACAATAATTTTTTCCTCTCATGTTTATCTTCATCTTCTGTCCAGGGGTTCGACCGCTACTGGGAGATCAGCGAATTCTTTCCTCAGTAGGACTGGATACCACAATCACGCCACCGGAGAGCCCACAAAAAGGTAGTGAAAATCAGGTATCACAACCACCACTACCAGTCGATACTAGTCTTGAAGAAGAAATTTTGACCAAAAAATACAAGAAACCAGTCGGTGGGGTCGCTGTCCTACCCCCAATGGACATGAAACGATTGGAGGAACAGCGTAAAAGTCCTCTTCCACCACCGGAAAGACCCCACAGCAGAAGTCCGGGCTTCGTTAACGAAGGCTATCGTGGATCTCCTGGTCCTCAGTTTACTGGCCAAGATGAGGTATGTGATCTTCGTTTTTTTTCTATCTTGCTTTTTTCACCATCATGATACGTGTGTGGGTGTGTATATATATTTTTTGAAACGCTCATACTGTATAGCACTAGTATGGAAACAAAATGAAATAGTTTGCTCGAAGAAGATGATGAAAAAAATACGCTTCACAATAAGGCCCAATTCGAATGATGTTTTAGCTTATATATCGATGAATTGCTCTTTTATCACTCTTTTTCCAATCATTTTGTAATGATGATGGTGATAATCAATACTATCTTCGATTTTCACCAGAATTTCATTCCACCCTTTTATAACATTCATCAAAACCCCTCTTTTTCTCATTTTATTCCTTCTCTTTCTATCATTCTTTCTTTCTTTCTTTCTTTTCATTTTATCATATATACTCTCCTATTATCGTGCTTCATGAAATCCACGATGTATTCTTGGCCGCCTTGATGTGCATGCTGTAACCTCCCGATAATACAAAAAAAACACGGATCGCGCATAACTTTTTGTGTTATGTTTATGGCATGTCTTAGTTTTATAATTATGGCCCTCCATTATCGAGTTCAAGTCCCAAAATAGGAAGAAAAAATAAAAAGGGTGAATTAAACGAGTCAACCAAACCGGAAGATCACAAAGTCCATTCCGACAGCTATCGAGCCAAAGATATATCAGCTGAAACTCATTTAAATAGTGGTACAAATATTTTCAAATCACAATCATCAGCATTTACGAGAGAATATTTATACACAATTGATAAGGACAGTGTAAAGCATTCGACGAAACCAATCAAAGAGTATGGTTTCACTTATGCTAATACAGATGATGATACACAAGATTTCAATCATCATAATGTCCAACAATCGGCAGCAATTACATCAACATCTAATCAATCATCACCAGAATCAAATAAATATAGTGAACAAATGGCTACTGGTGTAGCATTCACCTATTGTCCACAAGCTAATGATGCCCATGATAACATTTCCTCATCTCGATCTCAGCCCACAGCAAAGCCCACCAATATTCGCATATCACCAACTTCCGGTTATCATTCGTCAAATCTCATCAAGGAATTAGCAACAAGACAACAGCAACAACAAGCCCACACTAGACCAGAGACTGTTCATCATACTAGAAGATTCGAACGGAATAGCCATGGATTCCATGCTGGACCAGATCATTTATCTCGATCCAGGACAACCCCATCACCAGGTCCAGGAGCCACATCGGTTACACCGGATGCTGGTGGGCGCATATCAAGACAATCAGGACTTGAATCTTCATCTGAATCTCCTATCTCATCACCATCAGAGAGCAGTTTAGATGAGTATGCAGATGAAAATACTGATCCGTTAATTGTTAAAAAATCAACCAGAAAAAGTAAAGATAAGTCAACCGTTTCGAAGGAGGTAAACGAGTCAAGCACTTACACCACTGATTCACATCACAAGCACCATGGGCAACATGAAAGTTCCATACCAGAGGGACATATTTCGCCCGATAATTTACTTTCTAGGCCTAGAATTATGCATGCTAGTCGCAAGAAAACAATCACAAAATCTGATGGAACCGTAGAAGAAATAGAGGAAATAGTGGAACCATCTAGACAATTTGCATATTTGCCTCCATTATCTGATTTGAAGCCCCATGTAGTTGGTACCATTTCTAGTGACAATCCAAGCCCACCAACCATTGCTCCTTATGGATCGGTATTTTATTTTTATTTCCTTTTACTTTTTGCTTTCTCTTACAAAAAGAATTGCACTTGAATTTCAAAAGATGCTTCCAATACGCACTTTTCCTTTCCCTGAATGCTTGAGAAGAAGTATTTTGACTGGGTCTGTAATTATCAGTCAATATTGTTCATCTCAATATGATCAATACATTTTCTGACTTTCATGAAGAGTTTGAAAAAGTATATTTTCTTGTTTAAAATATTTTTTGCTGAAATTTTTCCTCTTCCCAAGCAGTTTGCCAACGATTATGGTCTACCTCGACGTTCTCCAATTCCTCCACAAGTCAGTGAAACCAGTCGAGTACTAACTTCCCAAACTTCTACATCCACCACAAGAAACTATCCGGCCGGAGATGAGGATAAATCTTTTTCCAGGATGAGTACGGTTGAAGAGAAAGAGAAAACAATCGGAACAAAGATCTCAGAAACTTCCAAAATTATTACTGGTAATTTTGAGGATGTTGAAGCTTTACTGAGAGAAGAAGGCTTCGATACTTCCAAGGTTCGAGTAGGAATCGAACCTATGCCAATTAAAACAGAAGAAACCCAAAAATTCTCTTATACCACTGCCAAAGATCATGATGTGAGTAAAAGAAAAATTTTTCCCTATCATTGATTATCCTGACTTCAACTTGATGATAATTGTTGTTTTCGGATCATTTGCAGGATCATACATCCTCATCTTTCATAAGAACTGACAATTCATCAACTTCATGGAAAGAAAAAGATAAAACTCCTAGTACTTCAGCTCATAATCGTCCTGCGGAAAGACCACGCGATGTAGGGGACTTTTCATCTTCCCAAGCCATGTCTACCAAAACGAAGACAGTCGAAACTCTTACCGTGAGTATTGATGATATCAATTCACTTTATTCCAATTTTCTCATTTTTTCTCATTTCTGATTTTATAGTATAAAATGGAAAAAGATGGAGTTCTCGAGACTCGAATGGAACAGAAGATAGTGGTTAAAAGTGATGGTGAATCTCCTATCGATCATGACCGAGCATTGGCGGATGCCATTCAACAGGCAACCATGATGAGTCCGGATATGACAGTGGAGAAGATTGAGATCAAGCATTCTGACAAAAAATAGTCGCTTAAAGCTAATCTGGTCCACTATTTGGTTCGCATGAACCTCGTTCAAGAAGGAAAAAAGGCGCGCTTGCCAAATTGCATTTGTCTTGTCAACTCTGTCTTGGAGCTTATCTCAGTCGTTCCTATGGATAACAAGTCCAATTTTCACAAGCTTGATTGGATTTATATATAATAGCAATATGCTTCAACAGAATGATGAGAATGAGAATATTAAGAATTAAGAATTATTGTTGATCAATATTTTGATCGTCGGTTGTGTTGTTTTTTTAAAGCTTTGCCATCATTGGCGTTCGCTCTAATTTTTTCTCAAAGCTGGTCAATAACGCATTTTCTGTCTAATTTAATGTCCAAATGGAAGACAGTCTTTCGAAAATAAACAGTCCTGAAAAATAACCATCACTACATATGGAAAATATTCGTTTGGGTAGTAACCAAGAGCAATCATGTTTTCTAATCACAAACCCATCGCACAGATCATTAGTAGTATTCAACGAACTCGTGGGCTTGCAGATCTCTGTACAGTTGATAATCATAAAACTTCTCTCAATACAGTTCATCGAATAAATACTTTCACCATGTAGTTGGTCGATGAAAGTTTTCAATGACTGAAGATAAAAATGAAGAGATCATTCGTTCGTAAGACAAGGCTTTCAAATTGTGGGCCAGTAAAGTTTGATTCAGAAAAGATTTTGCACAATTTTCTGACTTTCTTCAGGGAGAAGAAAATTTTTCTTTTAACGAATCAACCGATTTTAAACTCCATCTTCATCATTGATGGCGATTTGTTTTGCTAATTTATTTAGCTATTTGTAATTTTAGTTGTAATCATGGTGATAGCTTCGATGACGCATTTATCACTTCGTTTCAAGTAATAGACTCATTTGAAACTAGTCTCGTTTTGTCTTGAATCCATTTTTTCTTGCTAGGAAGATTGAAAGTGGTTTTGAAGTTGCCAACTGAGCAATTATGCATTCCCTTCCAGTGAATATAGCAGTTTTAATAACTGTGTTCAGTGTTTTGGGCTTCACGATCGTACAATCAGACGACCAATGTGGTAAGTAGTGAGAATTTATCTGTTAAAATTCGATAAAAGTCCAGAACTGCACTATTTTCTCGCCACTAGATTGTGGTTTACTGAATGTTCAAAGTCGTATATCCCATGGCAATGGAGCTGATAATCATAAATATCCATGGATAGCCTTCATCAAGTAAGTAGTTTTCTTCAGAGTGATTATCGAATATTTCCATTTTTGATTTTTCATGAAATTTCTAGAACTTTTAAGAATGGAGTCGTCAGCAAATGCACCGGCAGTCTAGTTGATGATCGAACAATAATGACCGCTGCTCATTGCGTAGAAAATAAGGATGCGAGTTACGTTCAGCCTTCACAACTCCTGGTATTCCTTGGAATAACAACCAAAAAAGATGCTTACAACGATATTGGTAGACAAGTGGAGGCAATTTTTGTTCATCCTGAGCGTAATGTCACACTCTTTGAGAATGATATCGCCTTGCTTCGCTTGAAGAATCCAGTTAAATTGGTGAAAAATATTCGACCTGTTTGCTTACCTATGGGTAGAGGTGAATCTGTTTTTGGAAGAATGAAAGTTGCTGGATTTGGTCGTCTTAGTGTTGAAGAAGAGGCAATTGACCTACAAGAAGCGGACATCGATTTTGTTGACCGTAAGAAGAGCTATTAGGAAAATTTTTTAATAATGATTTCATTTATTCATTGGCTTATTGTAACCTCATTCGTACAGGTATAACTTGCCACGATAAGTTGGTTCGTATTTATAAAAAAAATCCGAAAATTTTCCCAAAAACTGCTTTCTGTGGAAAAGGAAAAGGTAGAACTATGATCTGTGGCGGTGATTCTGGAGGTCCTCTAATGCATTCAAACAAGGGAGAAAGAATGGTAATAGCTGGAGTATCTTCATTCATCAAAAAGGCCTGTGGAGATGATGCTGATTTACCCGATTTCTATGCTAATGTTAGATTATTCACTGATTTCATCAAGAAACATGCATCCAGTCCTTGTTTTGTACCTCTTACCTGATCTAGAGGAGTAAAATTTTCAGAGACCTGATTAAAGGAAGTATGTTGATGTAGAAAATTTTGCGGAAGAATCCAATATCTTCGATACAGGATGTCTGATGCTAACAATTTTTGATGCCAATTTCAATTCTGTCTAGTCTGGTAGATCTTAATGACGTTACCATTATCATCTTGTCCGATGATTGACATAACAGCCGCTTTTCCCCAGCTATTCTTCCTTCAAAGTTATTTTTTTCGCTCTTCAAGCAAAGAGGATGATTGAAAGCGATAAATTAAGCAAAAATGTATAGCTCTTTGAAAAAATTAGCAATTTTGGTTATTTTCAGTGCCATGGTCATAACAGTTGTTCAATCGAATGATCAATGTGGTAAGTTAAACAGTAAGCTACGAACTGAATTTCGTTCCAAATTGTTACCTCTGTTATGTGTACTACATGAGTAGACTGTGGCCTCTTGAACGTTGAAAGTCGCATATCGCATGGCTCTATTGCAAGTCCTCATAAATATCCATGGATCGTACTGATAAAGTGAGTTAGTGAGCATTATTTGATGGATCGTTTGATGTTTCACATTTTGATTCACTCAACAATTTTTTTTGCAGAGTGCTTAGAAGGGATTCCGCTCAAGGCTGTACAGGCAGTTTGATCGATGACCGAACAATACTGACCGCTGCACATTGCGTGGAAGAATTAGATGGCAGTTACGTGAAACCTTTCCAAATATCGGTGTTCCTTGGAATAACAACCATTTTCGATGCTCACGACGATATTGCAAGACCAATTGAGGCAATTTTCGTTCATCCAGAACGTAATATTACACTGTTTGAGAACGACATTGCATTACTTCGCATGGAAAATTCTGTTGAATTTGTTAAGAACATTCGACCTGCTTGCTTGCCCAAGCATCGAGATGAATCTGTTCTAGGTAAAATGAAAGTCGCTGTATTTGGTTTCATCAATACCAAGATAGTAGCATCCAATTTGCAAGAAGCGGACATAGATTTCGTTGATGGTATGGAAATTTCATCATTGATTTTTCGAAGTATGGCAAACTCTTGATTGTTATATTTTTTTAATTGCTCACACAGAGGATACCTGTTTGAAGAAAGTTCAGCTCTATGAATCAACAAAAGGTATATCTAATGGTTATTTCAGTAAAACAATTCTTTGTGGAAAAGGGACAGATAAAACCATGATTTGTGGTGGGGATTCAGGTGGTCCTTTGATGCATTCGAATGGAGACGGAAGAATTGTGATTGCTGGAGTGTCTCAATTCGTTAAGAAGACCTGTGGAGATGATGCTGATGTTCCAGATATGTACGCCAACGTTGGACTTTTCACTGATTTCATCGGAGAATATGCATCTGGTACTTGCTTTGTACCACTCTCTTGATCCCGAAAATATAATTTCTCGAAAGAGTAATTTAAGGAAGTGAATTGTAGTAGAAAACTCTATCAAGTAAATAGAGCTTTTCAAACAGAAGAGCTTCAATTTTATCTCAACTCTGTTCATTTGACCATAAATTCGAGTATCTTTTGTAGTTTTTGTAAAGCAAAAATTCATCTGGAAGTAAATTTGCTGAGAATTTAGCTACCCATAAGTAGAAACTCTCCTCTCTTGAAATAACAAGGCCATGGGTGGTTGTGGAAAATTTTCACTTTCTCTAGCGAACTAACAAGCTATCACCATTCATTTCTGACGAAAATTTTGCGGACGTATCTTTCGTCTGGCCTGATGATGGACACATCTTGAGCTTCAGCTTTTCTTGAGTATAAATGCCTTGGATTTTATCCTCTGTTCACTCTAGCACCATAATAGAAAGGTTTGAAAGTGACCAACTAAGCAATAATGTATCTCTCCATGGAAAAAGCAGCAATTCTAACAGTTTTCACTGCTCTAACCTTGACGGTAGTACAATCGAATGATCAATGTGGTAAGTATCAGAAGATCATTGATTCAATTTGTTTCTAATGGTAACGATTATTTCATTCTCAATGGTTAGATTGTGGTCTCATCAATGTTCAGAGTCGCATATCTCATGGATCTAACGCCAATCCTCATAAGTATCCATGGATTGCTTATCTCCGGTAAGAAATTGACAATCACAAGGGAGGCCATTTAATGATTCATATCGCGATTCTTTCATAGACCCTACATTGGAGGAATTAATGCCGTTTGCACAGGCAGTTTGATCGATGATCGAACAATACTGACCGCTGCACATTGTGTAGAAGAATTGGATGGCACTATTATTGAGCCTTCTCAAATATTGGTCTTTCTGGGTATATCAACGACCGACAATGCTTATGGTAATATGGCTTTACCGGTGGAGACGATTTTGGTTCATCCTCAGCGGAATAGAATGTACAAAGAGAATGATGTCGCATTGCTGCGTCTGGAAGATTCAGTGAAATTCTCAAAGAACATCCAACCTGCTTGCTTACCCATGGATCGAGGTGAATCTGCTTTCAATAAAATGAAAGTCGCTGGATTTGGTGGTCTCAGTCCGAGGAAGATGGCAACTGTTTTGCAGGAAGCGGATATAGATTTCCTCAATGGTACGAAATTTTTTTCATAGATCTTTCAATTTATTAATATAATCTTTTTCATTCTCTCTTCCATGTTTTATAGACGATGAATGTTACGAGAAAGTGGCCCGTTTTGCTGCTAGTGTAAATGATACGGTTGGAAATTTTCCGAAAACAATTCTTTGTGGACAAGGAAATGGTACAACTATGGTATGTGGTGGTGATTCAGGTGGTCCTTTGATGCATCAAAATGAGGATGGAAGAATGGTGATCGCTGGACTGTCTCAATTTATCGTCAAAAGTTGTGGAGAAGACAAAGATCTCCCTGATTTCTACGGAAATGTTGGACTATTCACCGATTTTATTAAGCAGCATGTATCTGGAGCTTGCTTTATACCTCTTTCCTAATCTCAAGATAACGGTTTCTTACTGATGTGGTTTGAGAGACATTATGAATGCAGGAAACTTTATCAAATAAAGAGAGCTTTTAGTAGAGAAGAGCTCTGAGCTTGTGTCCCAAAATCGTTTCCAGGGCTCAGTTGACAGTAAAATGGAGTTTTGATCACACTTTTCAGAGAGAATGATTGAACAGATAGATTTTAATGATGGCTATTAAACGAAATTTCTTCATGTTTCCTTTGAGAAAAACTATCTCTAGGTAGATTCTAGTCTACAGTTGAACAGAACTGCCCTGGAGTTTTTTTCGAGCGTCACTGTATGACGAGCCTACCAAGCCAGGATGGATAAATAGTGATATGCTTCAATAGAATGAAAATATTGTGATAATATTAGAATATGTTGCTCAGTAGTTTTCATCGCCAGTCGACTCTTCGAATACTTTATGTTTTTCTTTATCAAAGCTGACAGATAGGACAGTTTCTGACCTAGAGGATCATTTTGGAAAGGGAATATCCTCCAGCTCACATAATTTGAATTCTCTTACCAAATGCTTCTTCCCTTTTTTCTGAGAAAATATTCTTTTTCCATCTTGTGTAGATTTTTTGTTTTTTCTTATTCTTACTGATCTTATTATTGGTAATAAGTGATGCATCTCAAGATCACGTGTTGGCTAGAAGTTTATTTCGTTCACCGAGATCGATAAGTGGCCTGTGGCGTCGGCTGATTGGTCGCCGAAAGAACACAAGAACGGTAAGCAAATGAATTTTTCTATCAAAAAATGAATGGCTATTCCAAGTTGAATTAGTTTTTAATGAGCTTTCGGCAATATAACTCTTAGACTTACGTCTTCTAGTTATTGCTTGATTCAATTTTCTGATCCTCCAAGCGTTGAGAATCCAAGAAGAGAAGAGCTCATCTTGTCTCATCTTAATCATTTTTTCTTCAATTCTTCGATTGATAGACTTTCACTTATGCAGGATTAACTCCTTCCGAAGATTCAAAGGATGAATGGGCTACACGGTGCCTGTGACTTCACATTTTTCAAAGCCATATCCAACAGAACGAAGATAGTCGAAACTCTTTTCGTGATGGTAATATATATAAATTTATTTTAATTCAATTTTCTCGTACCTTTCTGATTTTATATTATAAAATGAAAAAAGATTGACTTCCAAATTTCAAAAGATGTTTCCAATACGCACTTTTCCTTTCCATGAATGCTTGAGAAGAAGTATTTTGACTGGGTCTGTAATTATCAGTTAATATTGTTCATCTCAATATTATCAATACATTTTCTGACTTTCATGAAGAGTTTGAAAAAGTATATTCTCTTGCTTAAAATATTTTTTGCTTAAATTTTTCTTTTCCCTAGCAGTTTGCCAACGATTATGGTCTACCTCGACGCTCTCCAATTCCTCCACAAGTCAGTGAAACCAGTCGAGTACTAACTTCCCAAACTTCTACATCCACCACAAGAAACTATCCGGCCGGAGATGAGGATAAATCTTATTCCAGGATGAGTACGGTTGAAGAGAAAGAGAAAACAATCGGAACAAAGATCTCAGAAACTTCCAAAATTATTACTGGTAATTTTGAGGATGTTGAAGCTTTACTAAGAGAAGAAGGCTTCGATACTTCCAAGGTTCGAGTAGGAATCGAACCTATGCCAATTAAAACAGAAGAAACCCAAAAATTCTCTTATACCACTGCCAAAGATCATGATGTGAGTAGAAGAAAAATTTTCCAGTATCGTTGATTATCATGACTCCAACATGATGATAATTGTTGTTGTTGCTGCTCTCGGATCATTTGCAGGATCACACATCCTCATCTTTCATAAGAACTGACAATTCATCAACTTCATGGAAAGAAAAAGATAAAACTCCTAGTACTTCAGCTCATAATCGTCCTGCGGAAAGACCACGCGATGTTGGTGACTTTTCATCTTCCCAAGCCATGTCCACCAAAACGAAGACAGTCGAAACTCTTACCGTGAGTAGAGATTGTATCAATTCAATTTTCTCTGATTTTCTCATACTCCTCTGATCTTATAGTATAAAATGGAAAAAGATGGAGTTCTCGAGACTCGGATGGAACAGAAGATAGTAGTTAAAAGTGATGGCAAATCTCCTATCGATCATGACCGAGCATTGGCGGATGCCATTCAACAGGTAACCATGATGAGTCCAGATATGATAATGGAGAATGCCATGCAGTTTATAATTCTTTAATGAGAAATGAAGATTGCTTCCAAAAAAAATTTGGATTGAACAATTTTACACAAGTTTATGCTTCCATGTGGATGCTCCGGAACCAATGCAGTGAAACAATGCCAAAAATGGTCGTATTTATGGTTAGTGATCTGGATGATGTACTTGATCGAAGAAGGCGTCCTAGCCTCTACCTCTTCCTCCTCTGAATCCTCCACCACCACGGCCTCTAAAACCTCCACCTCCACCACCCCCACGACCACCTCTAAAACCACCGCCTCGAGATTGGCCACCGAAGCCACCGCCACCACCTCGACCTATCAGAATAAGTGAAATGTTAGTCACTTCGAAAGAGAACACAAGTCAATCTTTCATGAATTTGAGCTCTTCTCACCTCTAAAACTTCCTCCGCCTCTACCACCACGGAATCCTCCACCGCCACCTCCAGCACCGGGAGGGCCTTTCTTTTTTTTGGTTATCATATTATCTGGTGGTTTAGGTAAAAATCTGGCAAGAGGTAATAATTTAGCAGGATCGATGTAGAGTTTCTGATTTACTGGGAATGAATTCGCGTTGAAAGTATCTAATAAATTTACAGATACGGACTGAATGAAAAGGAGAGAAAAAAAAATCAATCGAGGAAAGTTTCACAACCGGAGATTTACAACACGGTTAACTTACATAATCACGAATTGGTCCAAAAATTTCGTCCACTTTACCAATCATTTGTTTATTTTGCAGATATAATGGAGCGTTAAAGTAAGGTACTTGTTCTACTTCAGCTTTAACCACCAACTGTGCTTGACATGGATGGGTGAGAGTTCCAAATTCCTACAAATTACAAAGAATGTGTCAGTGAATGTCTTTATCGAAATTACACACAATCTTACTTGGACACTCTCTGGTGGCTCATTATTATCTCGCTGGCCAAATCGACCGCCACCTCCACGACCACCACCTCTACCACCGAAGCCTCGGCCACCGCCACCATAGCCGCCGCCACCAAAACCACCGCCACCACCACGGCCACCACCACCTCGAAATCCTCCTCTACCACCGCCACCACGATTATTGAAACTCATCTGAACTGTTTATCCTGATCCACGCCAAAAAAAAATCCCAAAAATCTAGAAACACATCATAAAATAGCATTATTTTTACAATATACGATCATATCACCAATATTAAATACATCACATTAACTTACCAACTGTATTAGACGATTTTAGTCAACAAAATTCCATTCATCAATATCACAATTAATTAAATCTCATAAACTTTCCAATGAAAAGTTTTCATCAACAACATTCACATGTTAGCAAGCCACGTTTTTTTGAAAAAGTACTTTTTTTTGCGCCACTCACTCTGGAGGAAAATTTTTGTAACTAAGAAAAACATTCTTTCCACGTGTTTTGCTGATCATCGGTTTAAAGTTTGATTTAATTTGGTTGATTGTTGTTTAAATTATTTTATTATTGGTTTGTTTGTGTTGGTCAGTTGGGTGATCTAAGCTAATCTAGTAGTTAACATTATGGTTGAAATATTGGAAAGGATAGAGGAAGATGTGCGGAAAGCTTTGGAAGGAGTCAAAATTTCTAAGGAATTGATTGAAATCGATCTTGGTAATTTGTTATTGATTGACCAGAATCCTATTGATGGTGGCAAATTTCGTGCTAATCAAGAGAAATTTTTAAAGACACTAGCTGAAGAGAATGTACAAATTTTGTTTAATCAACTTTGTGATCGTGAAACGAAGGTTGAAAATAATATGAAACTCACCATACTTCCGGATAGGACAACACCAATACCACGTGCACGATCGGTGCCCAAGTCTAGGCCACCAACGAAATGGGAACAATTTGCCAAAGCCAAAGGTATACAAAAGAGAAAGAAGGAGAAACTTGTATTTGATGAAACCAGTAAACAATGGAAACCAAGATTCGGGTATAGACGAGCTGATCAAGATGGTGATCAGTGGATGGCCGAGGTTCCGGACAACAAGGGTAAGATTATCATATTATCGGTTTATTTTTCTGGGTCTTTTCTCAATTTCTATGATTATAACATAATCATCAACTACTGTTCACATCCTGAAACCTTTGATGAGACTTTTCTTTAATGAGAAATTGAGATGATTTATATCATCGAAATACACTAAATTCTTCCATGATATCAAATGGTATCATTTCAACTAATTTTTTCTATCCTCTTTTTTCAGACCCCAACGCCGACATGTTTGCTCATCTCAAAGAGGCTAAAAAGGAAAGAGTAGCCAAAAATGAAGCACAACGTTTGAAAAACTTAATGAGAAAGGCCTGATAGATACTTGTAAGATTGAAATATTTCTTGAAAGTCTTTCGCAATCTTCTGTAAATAGTCTTTGTAAATCAGACAATTAATTTGGGTTTACTGTAAATTTTATTAAAGCTCTCCAGTATATTTGAATGTAACCTTTACTTTTTTTCAGGCTTCTCTGAAAAAGCTCAAAGAGTGAAAGCTTACCGATGTGAATGCTGAAACATCAAATCGTTATGAAAACACGTGTTGAGTGCATCGTGGCTCTTTTTCCGTCTCGATTGCATCAGTCAGATAATTTCTCAGGCTGATCAGATTCGTTCAATTGACCATTGCCATACAACAGTGTTAGCTTCCTCGAAAATCTTCTGATTAACGTTCTATTGTTTGTTGTACGAAAACTTCACATGATAGTCCACTGAAATTCGACTTTTCCAAGCGAGGAGATCTTGCATCTAGCTCATTGGTTTTGGTTATCATGGCTGATGATAAAATTTTTGTTAGTCTCTCTTGATTTCGCAATTTTGTCAGTTGACTTGGTGATATTTTTAATGACGTATCTATCGTCTCGTCTCGTTTATCTCAGTTGATGATGAACGCATCTAACACTGATCTTGAGTATAACTGTTTAAAAGTCGATTTTCCTTACGAAAGAGCCTGAAAAAGGAAAAGAAAGTCGGAAACTAAGCAATTATGTATTCTTTTCTGAAAAACACAGCAACCCTATCTGTATTTAGTTTTCTAAGCATTACGATCGTAGAGTCGAAAGATGGATGTGGTATGTACTGATAATTATCAATATTATGAGATCGGAATCTCGAATTTTTTTCTCTTCTCATGGCTAGATTGTGGCTTGCTGAATGTTCAAAGTCGTATATCCCATGGCAGAAAAGTTGGTGATCATGAATATTCATGGATACCCTTCATCAAGTAAATAGTGAAAGTTTGTTTAAGAATGATCATTGATGAAATTTCAAATTTTCACCTCGCTGAATGTTCAAAGTCGTAAATACCATGGCAGTAATACTGATAATCATAAATATCCATGGGTAGCCTTTATCAAGTAAGTAGTTAAAGTTTTCTTTAGAGTGATTATCGAAACATTTCCAATTTTGACTCTTCATGAAATTTCTAGAACTTTTAGGAACGGAATGTCTTACGAATGTACCGGCAGTCTAGTTGATGATCGAACGGTACTGACCGCTGCTCATTGCGTAGAGAATAAGGATGAGAGTTACGTTCAGCCTTCACAACTCATGGTATTCCTTGGAATAACAACTAAAAAAGATGCTCACCACGAAATTGGTAGACAAGTGGAGGCAATTTTTGTTCACTCTGAGCGTAATGTCACACTTTTTGAGAATGATATTGCCTTACTTCGCTTGAAGAATCCAGTCAAATTCGTGAAAAATATTCGACCTATTTGCTTACCAGAGGGTCGAGGGGAATCTGTTTTTGGAAAAATGAAAGTTGCTGGATTTGGTCGTCTTAGTGTTGAAAAAGAGGCATTTGACCTACAAGAAGCGGACATCTATTTTGTTGACCGTAAGAAGAGTTCTTAAGAAAATTTTATGGTAATGATTTCATATTTTCATGAGCTTTTTGCAACTGTATCTCTAATAGGTAACACTTGCTACAATAAGTTGGCTCGTTTTTTCAAGGATCCGATAATTTTCCCAAAAACTGCTTTCTGCGGAAAAGGAAAAGGTAAAACTATGATTTGTGGCGGTGATTCTGGAGGTCCTCTGATGCATTCAAATAAGGAAGGAAGAATGGTGATAGCTGGAGTGTCTCAATTCATCAAAAAGCCTTGTGGAGATGGTGCCGATATTTCCGATTTCTATGTTAATGTTGGATTATTCATTGATTTCATCGGAAAACATGCATCCAGTCCTTGTTTTGCTCGTGTTATTTGAATTCAAGAGAGAAAAATGTTTCCAGAGATGTTATCTAAGGAAAGATGCCGAAAACTTTCTCTGAATAAACAGAGCCTCTGTCAAGCGGAAGAGCTCTAAATTTTATCTTGAAATCATTCCTCAGTTCATTTGATTCAAAATTCGAGTCAACAAATTCTTCACATTTATTTGAAAGAAAATGACTGAACAGATGAATATTGATCGTGCCAATATGAACATTGATAAATATTGATATACTACCAACCACGAACTACCTAACTCTGGTGATAAATTTTCGCAATTTTTCGTAGGAACGTCTTTCATTTGGGGTGATGATGGATAGATCAGATTTCAGAGGGAACTCTTACAAACTGTTGTCCGTGGACACTGATCATCATTGCTAGTTTCCACCTTAACAAGCAAGGTGACATATTGTTATATTAATTGTGACGTGGACAGTATAAGAATGCAAACGAAAAGAAAAGTCTGGCTTCGTGGTTCATTTGAATGAAAAATCGAACCTCAAATTGATGCATTTGCATAGAATTGAGGTTATAAATTTCATAACTGAAGGGTTATACTCTTTCTGTGTAATGATATGTTGAATTTGAATAATTATCCTTCCACGATGAACGTAGAGAGGGAGGAAAAAAGATGACTCATTAGAAGATGCTACGAAAAAGATAAAGATAAAGGGAGCATAAACATGATGTTCATTGTCAATCATGGAAATGATGGCTGTTTTCAACCACGAAATATGGTCCGGATGATTGAGCTAATAATGTGTAATAGATGAGTGGAAAAAAAAATTGGAAGTAAAAATATTTAGGAAGTAGTCTCTCTCTCTCTTCCCCCTGAACCACTTGGGCTCATCATGCACCTTCTTATTCGCCCTGTTCACCCACCAAGGAATCTTGTTCTTCTTAATCTCGATTTCTTCGTATCATTTCTCATTCTAACGGAATCACGGAAGAACATTTCTGGCCTCATAACAAGAGTAAGTAAGAAGATGGGTGAGTAGAAGAGAGAGAAAGAGAGAGAGAGAGAGAGAGAGAGAGAGAGATGAACAAGGGGGCTTGATGAGGGATGGCCTGAACCAGTGTTCGGGTTCAAGTTTAGTCAACTTTTCTCATGTACAGACTGGTCTCTTTTGCTCACTTAACCTCCTCACAAAATTTTTTGGGAATCGATTTTTAGGCTGTCGAGTTGCCGCTCTACCTTTCTCTCTCTCTCTTCTCACTAATTCTGAGACTGATTCTTGGTCAGAATAACGGTATGATTTTGAAAGTCGCTCAGCAGTTCAGTTTCATGTGATACTTGATTTGCTCCGCTCATGAAAAGTGTACTACTACTACTGATAAAAGAAAGTTTCAAAATCAGTGTGTGTTTACTTTCATCCCACCGGGTGCTCACATGAATATTTAAATAGTTTATCACGATTGAATTTTGTTTGTCGGAGTGAAAACTTTCTAAACTCTTTTTCCCACCGATTATTTTTTGGTGAAACTTTTTTTTTCATTCTCATCTTTCTTTTCCTTTGGTGAATTCACCACATTTCGGAAGAAAGTGTGTTCACACGTTTTTCTTCACCCATAATGAAGACACATCATTTTTATCAGGTAGAGTTTCCAGATAGTTTCTCGCGAGGAAATATTCTCTAGCATATATTCTCATACGAAATGTTTTTCCAGTTTTTCTCTAAAAAAATTATTCTTTTCTCTATCTTGTGTAGATTTTCTGTTTTTTCTTGTTCATACTGATCTTATTATTGGTAATAAGTGATGCAACTCAAGATCCAGTGTCAGCTAGAAGTTTATTTCGATCAACAAGATCGATAAGTGGCCTGTGGCGTCGGCTGATTGGTCGTCGAAAGAACACAAGAACGGTAAGCAAATGAATTTTTCTGTCAGAAAATCTATCAAAAGATGAATAGCTATTCCAAGCTGAATAAGTTTTGACTTTCGGCTTTAGGACTGGCTTACACCTTCCAGTTATTGCTTGATTCAATTTTCTGATCCTTCGAGCGTTGAGATTCCAA
The DNA here is from genome assembly GCA_003956705.1 of Brevipalpus yothersi. Taxonomy (NCBI): domain Eukaryota; kingdom Metazoa; phylum Arthropoda; class Arachnida; order Trombidiformes; family Tenuipalpidae; genus Brevipalpus; species Brevipalpus yothersi. The sequence continues at coordinate 103,547 of QZCP01000077.1, forward strand.
GACGAGACAAGCTCATCTTGTCTCATCTTAATCATTTTTTCTTCAATTTTTTGATTGATAGACATTCACTTAGGTAGCAACAAGTGCGTTATAAAGGAAATATAAGAATTTTTGTCTCAGATAAAGGTCCTGGTTGAGAAAAAATGATAGAATTTATTGTTCCACTTCTTTTGTGGCGTCAAAAACTTTTGTCTTAATGCTTAGGGTTGATAATGTTTTTTTCTCCTCTTTTTTGCTCGTAGTCTTCATCTTTAGAGTAGAAAAAATGATCATCAATAGCTAGAAGAATGTTCAAAATCACCGGATATTAGAGAATGATAGCATCAGAAGTACTTGTTTCCTTATCTTTTCTATTTGTTCATCGTTTGCAATCGAGCGACACTTATTGAATTATTTTTTGCTTCAATAAGTTTAGTGATAAGAAGATGATTCAACACTATTGAGCAATGCCACTGTCTACACTGAAAAATTTATAGATAGAAATTAAGGTGGTTGACAATGAACTTGTGATCCATTTTCGAATATTCCAAAGATTAGGTAATCTCTCCACTCATTTTCAATTAATTATCTAGCTTGTCAGAATATATTTCCTTTTTCATGTCAAACTCTCAATTTATGTTCCATCTTTTCCCCCTCCCTTCACAAGGCTGAACATTAAAACTTTTCTATTAGAACACCTTCTTTTCTCGATTGAAGAAGGGGAAATCTGATCTGGAATTCAATTCCACATACCTGGCATGCCCACGTTGAGAAAGGAAAACTTAGTTCGTAGGTCATTCAGATAGATAACGGTTCATGTTGAGGCAAGCTGAAAGTCAGAGCAAAAGTTTTCAAGAGATAGATATTTTTAACGGGTCAGATAAGTGAACTGGAAGCGGAAGAGAGATCAAAATGTGGTACATTTATCAGTCTTCTGTCGTTGAGCGTCTATCTTGTCACCATTAATAATGGTGAATCAAGTTTAGATGACATTTCGATTGGTTTTGTCAGATCATTCCCTAATCTTTCCCTTTACCCCAACCACATTCCATTAGCTGAGAGAAACACATATACTTTCCCAATTGAAAGGTGTACTTTCAAGTTTCTTTCAATTCATATATACACATACACACACCTAGGAACATATACATTGATCATCAATACTGATGCCTTCAGTTATCCACATGAAGCCTGGTGAGGCTTATTCAAATCTTTTTTGATGGTGATTATCCAATTTTTCAGTCTCTCCTGATCCGATATACACACACACACACACATACATAAACTCTTAAATGTTGCTCATTCCTTTCCTGTCCACATGAATCAGTATTATCAACATTCGGTGATTCCGGGGTCGGCCAACTAGTATGGCTGATTTATTTTGTGTGTATTTCAACTTGAAATTGAGTGGACAGAATTCTCCATCCTAATCTCTTTCACCAGCATTATAATACACACTTGTCAAACGGTATTTCAATTGCCCCAGAGCTGTGATGCAGCCAGAAAAAAGTATACAAACTTCGCATGATTGGGCAGGAAATCTTCCGAGTGACTTACAATTCTACTTAACCAGTTAACGAATTTGTATATTTGCCCTTATTTATCGGACAGGATCCGGTATTTGATTTCTTCAAGATCATTAGACATGATGCCAAATGAGTGTGTGTGTGAAAGAAGAGGAAAAAAACCTTTTTGGGTCCGAAATTGATTCAAATGGAAAGATTAATCGTGTCAAGCTTAGTGAAAAGAGAAACATTGTTGTTGTACTAGTAGGAATGATTATTGATTTGAATCATTTAGAATCGATATAAAAAAATACTAGAGAATATTATCACTTAAATTTGAGAAGATGTTAGGGCAAAAGAATATTTCAATCATTTGATGCTTTTAGGGCTTCATAATTGGAGGAGGTCATCGAGTGAAAATTGAAAATATCCTGATTTTGTTTTCCATCAACTACATACTCATTCCATTTGCCAGTAGTACATGTGTTACTATTTTCTTAAAGGTGCTGCTGATGACGCACATCATTACCAGTCCCGTTGCATGTTATATGTGTGTGTGTGCTCAGTAGTTTACGGCCGGGAATAAAGTTAACGGTGAATATTATGCGTCCGAGATGTCACGTATCATAGATTGGTAAAGAGAAAGAGAAAGAGAGAGAGAGAGAGAGAGAGAGAGAGAGAGAGAGAGAGAGAGAGAGAGAGAAGTTAAAGAAGAGAGAAAAATTAAGATGCTGTTCAGGGGAAGAGGAAAGAGAGATGGAGAAAGAGAAAGATGCTACAATCTCACGAACTTGACCCTAATATGATTGTGAATGGTTAACGGCTATACGATTTTTACCGGTGTCAAGAGCAATAAGATGAGGAACCGGATCTTCGGGAATTTGTTGTCTCAGGCTGCCAGGAATAAAAGCCAGCCACCAGTCTGATCGTGATCACTATTCACCTCATCTTTAGTTTTTTCTTCTTCTTCTTCTTCTTCTTCAACCATCATCTCATTCGTAAAATCATGATCATTATATTATCTCTTGCATTCATGTTGATACTTTCTTCTCTCTCTCAAATCAACTAGATTCACTAGTACTGTATGTGTGTGCAAATGCATTGGGCATTGGCTCATTATGTCAGAAGAGAGAGAGAGAGAGAGAGAAAAGAATCATCATGATCAACATTTCGAGAAGTGGTTCCATAAAAATGCTCAACAAAATCATTTAATTGAGCGTAAATGTTGATGAGGACTCATGCTGTATGTAAGAGAGGGAAAGAAAAAAAGACATGATGATTGAGTAGTTGTAAATTTGTCATATGGAATGTTGAAGAAGAAAGAAAAAAATCTCACCAAAAAGCCTTTGAAGACCTCCAAATTCTCACACCTTATAAAAATTTTTGGTGGAAGAGAGGAGGAAAGAATAACGAAAGAGTTGATGATGGATTCTTGATGTTTCTGGACCATGAGTTGTTGTTGTTGTTGTTGGTGATGGTGGAGATTGAAATCAAGATTGATACGCAATACACCTCAATTACATCAGGGCCCATCACTCGGATGATGATATTGGTGCGAATATTTTAGATGATGATGGTTAAAGAGAAGAAATATTGTTCTGATTAGCATGGAGCATACTTTCGGAGCGTAGATGAGTGGTGATCATGAATCAGGACTTTCTGATGAGAGAGAAACAGAATCCGGCTTACAATTCAGTTCAAACTAATCTATTTCCTAATGATCAGACTCTTGGAAACACCAATTCAAGCCCATCTCAAGTAGTAATAGTATCGAAATTTCGTATTTTAGGCCACCGATCAGTTCCACCCTGAGTAACATTATTATTTATTTATGAATTATTTTTTTTTCCTACCAAATCATTCATACATGAATTTTTTTTGAGCACATTTATTTCGAATTTAATCCTTTCGTAGCATCAATTTTTATTTCTCCTTATTTCCCAACCATATATCGTCCTCAAATTGAAATATTTTTGGCATCCAATTTTTCCATCTTGATCCATAAATTTTATCACCCATTTCTCACAGTACATGACCAACCAGAAAGTATTTCACAATCTAACTGATACACGTGTGTATATTTCATATTGTCTTGATGGGTACCATTATCAACTGGGAAGATCAGAAATCGTATTTGAGCAATCATAGTATAGACTCAGATAAAATTTATATCTGTTGCGCTCTGATATTTATTATTCTCAATCAATCAATTTTTGCAGGGTTTCCAAGGGACAGCAATAGCCAATCATCCATTTTCCAGTCAACCATCATCTTTTCTATCAACCTATTTTCCAAATCCATTCTCAAGCCAAAACAATGGTGGTGGTGAATATGGTGGATATGCTTCCGCCAGTGAACCCTCTGGAATTAGTGGTGCAAGTGCTAGCGTTTGGTCACCAAAAGGAAGTAGCTATACCAATATTGTTCATCCTATGGAAAATTATCCACAGGCTGGCTCATCTTATGCCACCTACACACCACCGGAAGGTCCCAACAATGTTGACTTTCATGCGGTTCTAGATCAATTTGTACGATCTGCTGGACTATCTCCTCATGGTGATCATGATACTGCTGCGTCCACAATTCAAGCCAAAGGTGATACACCAGTGTTCAGTTTCAAGAAATTGTATTCTTTCCCATTCTACTTGTCCACCGATAATCATGCTTCCGATGGCTTTAATCTTCAAATTCCATACATGAAGAAACATATTCGACGAATGTTCCAGGAAGGAACTTTCAAGAATCCAAAGTTCTCCGTGTAAGTACTCAACGATAATTGAAAATATATAACATATTTCAAATTCTTGTAGCACATGAGTTCCTCTCTCTCTTCGATTCCTTATCATCCAAAATTTCTCATCGATGATTTTAAACTTCCGGTAGAAACTTATCAGAAAGTTTACTCTTCAGATTTGTAGAAATCTACCTCTCTTTGACTATTCGATCAGCAATTTTACTCTTCTTCACGGTATGTCTATTTGTGATTCACCAAATTGTCTGGCGAACTTGACTGTTGACACCAAAAAATTTGAATGTGGCCCATCAGTGTGTAACCAATCGATCGTTTTATCACAATTATTAACGCAACTGTGTGCGAATGATGAAGCTAAATTGAGAACTGATCTGCATCAACTTGACGATCATGATCACCAATCGAGCCTATCAAATTTATGTTCAATTATTCTACTTCAATCTTATCGTCTCATCCTGTTGACAATAATCTTTTATCCCATTATTGTTGCCCATCATTATTACTATCAAGTTGTTCGAGTGTCCTCAGTGTTTTTATCTGGCTACTTCGTGACTTATCACAATTATGATAGTGTACTTAAATCAGCAATCTTCGAAGACAAAAAATAGTCTTACAGTAAAACTTTCGTTTATTTTTTGACCAACTTGACCTGCTGATAAAACGTGAATAGTGAAAATGCACTTGAGAGGATGATTGACATGATGCTAAATCTGTCCACTTTTAAGCTCATCTTTTTTACCCCAAAAAAACTTTCACCAATCCATAAGGACTATCAGCACCCATTTGGCCTGTAAAATTATATAGCCATTTTCCAACAGTCTAGCAATATTTTCACATTCATGTGCCACTCATTCATATTTTTGGAACAAAATTTACATCCTTTCAATCTAAGTCACTTGATCATCCACGTTTTTTATTAGTTAAAAGATGTTGATTTGGTGACAAAATTTTTATATTCCAAAAGAATGCTCACCAATTTGAATTTTGCGACCAAAAAAGCATAAACCTTATCATACTCAATAGCTAAAAATTTATTTACACTTTTTTTTCTAACAGTGACAAACAATCAATACAAAATTGGCTCCATCCAAAAAGTTGGTATTTCGGATCAAGTCAAAGTCAGCGAGCTCCATTGCCACCAGTCCAAATGCCTGTCCCACAACAGGTACCACAAAATATTGGCCACTGGATGAATGAAATGTCCAGCACTTATGTGCCAAGACGAGAGCATCCCAACACTCGAATCCACTATCGACCTCAGCCATCACTTATCAACCGGCAACCATCAATATTGCCATCGGCACCTACTTCATTGCCTGTTATTCCCTCATCTGCACCATCACCGATTGTGACCTCTGCCTCAGTACCAAAGTCAATTATTAGCCAACAACAGCAGCAGCCACAGCAACAGCAGCAGCAACAGCAAGTTCAATTAGAACCAATTAAGCCCACTGTCGGGTCAAGTCAATCTAGTGGATCTGATCAAGCCCAAAGTGGACAGTATTTGACCGATCTAAGGATAAGTCCTGCACAATTTACCCAATATTTACAGGATACCCTGGCCAATGCTAATGTTAAAAGTCAATTGAATCAACTTATTTCGGGAAAAGATATTGAATCAGACCAGCAACAGCAATCACAATCTCAATCATCCAAGCAACAACAACAACAACAACAGCAAGCAGGTCAAAGTGTATACATTGGTCAACATGCAGGCTATAAAGGCTCAGAGGTGAGATGATGCAATATTGATGATACGATTTTTGGTGGAATTTTGAATTTTTCTAAATGAATTTGAATTAACAATTAGAAAGCTCCCAATTGCTATTAAAATTTCGTATATCGTAGGGTCCTGATTCTATCTTTAGAATTTATCTCAAGTCTGGGCCAGAATATGAGAGATAATGAGTTAGATAAATTATTTTTTGATAGCTGTGAAATTAAACAAGAGTTAGCGTGAAGGATCATGTGAAGAGAGAGAGAGAGACTCTCAAACACCTCAGAATATGCTAATGAAGTGGAATAAGATTGAAAATGATTGTCAATATTGGTTGAAAGTATAATTTTATTAAGGAAAAAAATTAAAGCATCAAGGCCGAACAATTTTCTCTTCGCTTATCTTTTCAATCTTCAACACACAATCAATTGAGAAACACAATTCACATGATACCATATTGAGAGAAAATCATTTGATCTGATCTCATTTTCGGATTTAATGATATAATCACTGATCCAGTTACCAAATGAGTTGCTTCTTTTTTCTTGGGAAAGAACAATTTTTTACTTATCAATCTTTTCTCATCTTTCTAACCGAAAAATTCAGAAAACCATGGCCGATGGTGAGAACCGATATCAAGCAAACTATTACTATCCTCAATCATCCGGTATCAAGCAATTGATCAACGGCAATCCTGGTAGTAGCAGCTCAGGTAAATATAATTTAGATATGATGATACTCGAAAGCTGTATGCCTGATTATATTTTCCCTATTAGATTGATGATAATGGATGATATAAAAGTGATTGAATTGTGTGTGATCATTAACTATTCATATTTATACCTCTTCCAGGACAACATCAATCAGAAGAGACTGGTCGACATTCTTCATCATCATCTTCAGCTTCAATATCATCATCATCGTCTGTTTCTGCCTCATCAAGTCATCCATCCTCATCCCAATCATCTTCATCATGAGCACTATGTTCCCACAAAATTTTTCCCATAATTGTGTGTGTGAGAGAGAGAAAGAAAGAGAAAAATTAAAGTTAGCTCAAATAATCAGAACGAAAATTGTATATTACGACATGTAACAAATGATATCGAAAATGTTTCCACAGACACACATGCTGAAGCGGTTTGATGAATACTAGCCAGTTTTTAAAGAATTATTTTTGACTGATAATTCCAAGATCAGTTGAAAAAAGTTCTATAAAAGCTCGGATCATTCATACAAAATTCAATATTCTCAAATACCGGCTATGATTTCCATTCCATGCGTTCCACGCTAATTTACTATAAGGAAAGAATATTCGATTCAAGGGAATATGATTTGTTTCAGATCTTCTCACAACTCTCCTATCTTTCCTTTCATTTTTTCAATTTTATCAAACAAAATTTGTGTGTTAATATGAGGAAAGAGTAGAGATGAGCCTGAGGAGAATCTTGTTTTTTACAATTTTACATTACAATTTCCTATCAATTTTTCAGAAGATCATTGATATTTATTCAGATAAATTTATCATCAAAAATTAAAGCTAACAGAATATTTATCCTATCTGTCTCTCTGTTGAACAGTTTTCAATTCAAGATTCAATCGATCCTCGTATGGAAATAAGCTTCCATCATTTACCGATAATTCAGAATATAAATATTCAGGTAAAAAGGATGAAATGTGGAGCGAAGAGTTTTCCATATTCATCTTTTTTGGTACTTTTATACCCTGAAGGCACATTGTTGAGAAAATTTAAGATAGCAAGTTAGAAAATTCACGAAGTGTATTCTTCTCTGGGTTTTTTAGCACACTTGGGATAGCAAACAGTAATCAAGTTATGATCCATTTCTATTCGACCAAATGAGGCTGAAAACTATGGTAAAACATAGTCAAAATTAGGATAGGATATTGCCTAGTAGAAATAATTGGAATCCTACTAAACACCAGTAAATTCGTGAGGACTGAAAAATTTTTGTTCCTAAATCAGAGACTTGATATCATCATATGGGTGAGCTAGCACTCCCAAGCACTTTATTACAAAAACAAAGTATTCTCCATTCACAGAATCTATTCTCAATTCAACCATCTGAGCCCTTCTTTTAGTAAGACCATTCATGAGTCAGATGCCACTGAGCGTGATAAACTAATATGTTTGTTTTATCAAACTTGAAGCGTTTCCATAGAGAAAGGGAGAAGAAAAAACTCAAGTTTTGAGATTCGAAAAAGAACCATATTCTGGGTATGATACACCCTGTTCTATTCATTTCACAGTCATGATAGATATTAGCCAACCATGACGTCCAGGGGGACATAGAAATGATGATCATCAATTGAGCAGGAGAATCGAGTGATATTTCACGTTCAAAATATTTGTGCTTCTCGCTATCTCAAGCTTGGTAAATCGGAACAAATACATGTATTGTGGATCCCAATTCGTGATCTATCACAAAGATTTCAAATATTCAAGTTGAATAAAATATTAAGTGAATCAAATTCTTTAGATAATGATGAGATCAGAAACAATCCAATTACCTTGTGTCTATGCAAAAATTATTTGAAAAAATCTTTTTTAGAACTCTTGGTGCATCAGTGAAACAATCGGTTTTCTACCTCAATCGAAGCTCCTGAAATGCTTCAACTGACAATTGAAACGATTTCAAAGTCAATCGATCCATGTGATGAAATAGTGAGCAATTTACAATTTCAAGAAGGTCCGATATGGTGATCTAATATCATCATCGATTGAGGTTTGGGACTTTTTTCGTTAGGACTCATGTTATCTCTTGTTCAACCTCTGTACCGAGAGAAATCAATTGATCATCCTCTCTCATCACGATCAATCAGTGATCGTGAAAGTGCCAAAGCCAAAGGTATGAATCGTTATGTGATTCTGGGCCAGTTGGGTGATGGAACCTATGGTACCGTTATATTAGCTCAACGTTATGACAATGGTGAAAAAGTGGCCATCAAAAAGTGAGTACAAATTATGAATGTAACATCAAAATGAATGCTGCTGTAGTGTGTTGAGAATCTTCATTATTCTAAAGATTCCTTTCGGACAAAAGAAATTTATCATTTGATTCTTTTTTCTTTTTTCTCTCTTCCCACAATAGGATGAAAAAGAAATATTTTTCCTGGGAGGAATGTATGAACCTTCGTGAAGTCAAGGTGAGTGAAAAAAATCGAATTTATGATCAATCAGCCTCGAAATGGTAAATCATTAGCGATTGTTTTAGGGATTGATTTGTGGGAGGAATGTTCTGAACACTAGTAATAAGATGAAGTATTCTGTTGTAAAGTTCTTATAAGGGTCCAAAAGCATCAAGTCATAGTATTGAATCTAGGAAATTTTGCTTCAAGGTAGAGGAGGTAGACATCATGTTCAGACTAATTAGTTCAATGTCATCACTCGCTTGATGTTCAATGTCATCAATAGGAACAACAATGAACAACAGGAAACGATGCACGCACCAATGTCCACTCAAGTAAGTGGACATTGGTCCAAATATAATACTTGTAACCTTGCTCTCTTGACTTATCTATTAGTTCAATTATACAGAGTAAATATATGGGAGAAATAAACGTGCAAAGTATAATTAGGATGCTTGAAATCGATCCATGATGATCTGTACCACTGAAGAAGAGAGCAAAAACACATGTAATAACAGAATATTTGTCAATACAATCGTGGAGTAAAAGAAATTGAGAGGAACCAATCCATAGAGTAATGGACAAAATCTCGTGACCACACACATGAAGATAGACTCTCTGCCTATTTTGTCAACCAAAATCCTTCAATAATAGAATTCATAACATCAAAAATAGAGTTCTAGAGTGATCTTCGCTTTACAAGCTTCGAGCACCATTCAATTTCTAAAAATGGTTGTAAAACTGTGATGAAAATGATATAAGAAGCTTTCAGATGAACTTACTTCGTAAGTGTAGAAGCAAGTTTCAGAATTCTAAAAAACGAATTTTGAGTTTTAGAGGAAGAATAGGCTAAGAAACAGCTACAAAACTGTCGTTCAACATCGATTGATCTGCGTAGACTTCTTCAAATTATTTTGGTTGAGAAAACTAATTTAAACCATGCCGGAAGATCGAGAACAAAATAAGTTTGTAGAATTCAGTTATTTTGTTGATTGAGTATCTACAACTCCATTTTTTCTCAGGAAATGCCGACCTCAAAGGGAGGAATACTTAAAAATTAATCTTTGAGGAGTTTCATAAAATGATACAAAAGTTCACAATGTAAATTTGCACTGAAATCGAATTGAGAAATTCAGCTGAAAGAAATAGATTCCTTCATTGATCTTAATTCATGGAACAAACTTTCCATTGATCCCACAAAATATATTCAAAATAAGAATTGAAGCCCCAAAACTGTCAAATTTAAGTTCATGAACCCGGTAGTCATTCATTGACTTAGGCTAGTAATCAGTAATCATTCTATCCTATTATTCAAACTCTCGTACTCAGAGCATATATATCGACAGTTGCTTATATCTCATTTCGTGTTCAAACTCACGAACTCCAAACCATTCGATCTTCTCATTTTCCCACAAACTATCATGAATAAGTTTGTTCAAATCAATGAATTCGCAGTATCGACCTGTGTATAAAATGCTCCTCGAATATTCATTCCGCAGACATGAAAATGATTCTTTCTGGCGTTGATCGATTCTCAACTAGATTAGCTCACTACAGTATCATTTTTCAAAGCATAGAAAATGAACATTGCTCAGGAAGTCAAAATTCAGGCTGAATTCTAGAAAAATAAGACCTAAGATTGCTCCACCTTCGATACAAGGGTCGTCAGTGTAGCTGCATGATTCTCTAGACACAAATAAATTAACACAACTCTTCTCATTTGATCATTTCTCTTTTCAGTCTCTTCAAAAACTTACTCACCCAAATTTGGTCAAGCTGAGAGAAGTAATACGTGAAGACAATACTCTTTATTTTGTTTTTGAATACATGAAAGAAAATCTATACCAACTTATTAAAGATAGGTGAGTAAATTGAAATAGAACTCATCTAAAGAAGGCTTTACCAAGCGAATGAAGCCAAAATATTTATTTATCTCAATTGAGTCGAAAAATTACCACTACTAGCTATAGAATTTGATTTTATCCTCTCTTCTGGAAACGATTTAGTTTTAAAATTAGAACTCAAGTGTTCTAGACTGAAATATCCTTCGATAGGATTCTTTTCTTAGTCCTGTCAGGAGAAAAGAGTACAAAATCGATAGATCCAAAGCTTGAGCTGACTTTTCAGAGCTATTCAGAATAAACCAACTTTTGATGAAACTCAGTTTCCAAATGCTGAATTGAGCTTGAAAAAGTAACTTGCTTCAATGTTTTTCAATTTTGAGCTCAAAAATATGCGAGAAGACTTGACTAATAGATCCAATATTAGGGATAGAGTTCTGAATTGATCCACTACGGAAGTAACCGATTCATTGAAAACGAAAAAACTTATACAGCAATTTAAATTTTACACTATTAATACATTCGAGTGAAGTGAAACTATTTGACTAATCGTTCTGAGATCATTTTCAATTAATTCAATGTTTCAATATTGAAGTTCTTAAAAGAGAATTCTCCTTGTGTTCAAATCTTGAGGTTTGCTGAAATGGTTAGGTAAATTTCCGAGCTTCTGCAGATTTCTCACTAAAAAGGATCCCCAGAATTCGCTTCCTGATCAAGTAGTTCGACTTTTAAATCGAACGGTTACGGATTTCAAATAAATTTATATTCTTTGCTCACAACTTTTTCTTTATTCTATTTTCCAATAGAGAAAAACCTTTCCCCGAATCAGTCATTCGCAACATAATGTACCAAATTTTGCAAGGCCTAAATTTTATGCACAAACATGGTTTCTTCCATCGTGATATAAAGCCAGAGAATCTATTGTGTAACGGACCAGAACTCATAAAAATAGCCGATTTCGGCTTAGCCAGAGAAATTCGTTCACGTCCTCCTTACACTGATTATGTATCAACTCGATGGTATCGAGCACCAGAAGTTCTGCTGCGTTCGACAAACTATTCATCTCCTGTGGACATTTGGGCTGTTGGCTGTATTATGGCTGAACTTTACACCTTACAGCCACTCTTTCCAGGACGCAGTGAAGTGGATCAAATTTTTCGAATATGCAGTATTCTCGGGACACCAGACAAGGTATGCTTTTCTCCCTTTCATTGAACCTTCAAGTTCTATGAATGGGTATTGATGGGTGTTCGATGACATCGGTTAATTGAACCTTTGCGAAACCTTTAATGACAATCGAATGAACAATATCTAGGGAATATTGGTTATTTTTATTTTTTTTCGATTTTCTTCACACTTTTTCAAAAAAATATCTAAATAGTTTTCCATCACGATTATGAGCTCATATGGCTATAAGGAATAGATAATTTCAGAGAATGAGATTCGTTTTCACCTCTATTGGTACTAATGATCATTGAATAATGGTCACGCACAACGAATTAGCAAGTCTTTGAAATGAATCCAAAACTATTGTTCCTTTTGCCAGAGACTCCGGCCAATATATGATTCCATGAATTCTAAGCTGAGAATTTGTGAAAGTTTTCAATATAAATACCTACAATATTCCCTGAATTAGCTATTCAAACCGAAGGTCCACGTACCTGACCTGATTTACAGAGTCCTACTTGAACAATCATCCAACCGTTCAGATATGAGAGGAGGTCATTTGCATATTCATTTGGCATACCAACATTTGTGTAATGAAAGTGTTAGCTGAAGAGAGAGAGAGAGAGAAAGCTTATTAATAATAACCGCTCATGTCTCGAGCAGCAATAAAAAATATATTATTTCAGATTGATGAGAAGGAATACATCGAATCTAATTGTTTTGCTTTCCTTCTTTTTTTCATATTTACTCAAATAATTCATACTTTTGAATACACAATTCACTGTTTACAATCGTGCAGAAAGATTGGCTAGAGGGTTACCAGTTAGCCTCAGCAATGAACTTCAAATTTCCTCTCATGACTTCAATAAGCTTCGATTCGGTGGTAACAAATGCCTGTCCACAGGGTATCAGTATGATGGTGGAAACGCTTAAATGGAATCCTTCGAAAAGGCCAACAGTCGCTCAATCATTACGATGTCCATATTTTCAGCAACAAAAAATAGGAACCTCTCAATCCCAGGGAACGCCAAGCTCTAATCGATCAACTTTACGTTCTCAATCAAATTCGCTCAACAATCTTCCAAGAGAAATGGTATTGTCAAAAAGTGTCTCAAAAAATAGGAAACTTGCATCATCTCCACCGCAAGATGATCTAACCAGTCCATATGGAAAGTCAAATATTTTCTCACGTAAACAAGATTCTAACATGGATGACAATGAAAATACAATCAAGGGCCTTGATGAGAATGGAGAGGAAAATTTGATACACAAAAATCAGAATGGTCTGTCAGCAAAAGATCGTTACATGGCCAAATCTCGATATATTGCCGGTCAAAATACCAAAAATGTCTCACATAATGGTTCGAGTAAGTGAATAAGGTGTGCAAAATACGAATATTGTATCATCTCTCTAAATTTGATATTTCTGGTATGTCTGGTTAATTCTTTAGGTAATGTCAATAATGGTCGAAAATTTTCCATAACCTCTATGAGCAGTACGAACAAGATTTCACAATCGATTCCTTTGAGCTCTGTGACAGGTAAAACTGATTGGATATCAAAGTGAGTAATTTTTGTCATTTTTTTACCGGAGAATTTTCAGAGAAGAATTCTAGGGTTTCAGGGACAGAAATTTACATAATGATGAGATAATTATACATATTTTCTTCTCTCCAGGTATCTTAAATAGATATTAACGTTTTTATGGAAGGAGGAAATCTTCAAATTCGATGGTCTCATTTCATCCTTGAACCATTTGAGAACTTATGTCACAAAAATAAGTCAAGATTTTGCTAGAAATAAGTAAATCCTTAAAAAACAAATACATTGTAAGAATCATAGAACGTTCTAGATGCTATTTTTACATTTATCAGCCCTTATTCGAAGAGGGTTTGAAATTTGGGAAAAAAATTATCAAAAAAATACTCAAACAGTGTCCAATTTCTCTCTGATTATAATTTAAACCCATTTAATAAGATAATTAACCAAATTTACCTAAGAAAATTTGCTCCACAAACAATTGCTTATCAAAACGCATTTAAATAAGTGGAAAGAGAAAGAGAACAAAATCATTTGATCGTCCCAAAGAATTGGCAATGAGTATATTTATGAGAGAGAGAGAATTGTGTGTTAGGAACAATCTGGCAGCATATCTTCAAATTAATTGGATGTAAGAAATTTTTCCTGTTGATTTGGTGACTTATGATGATTGACAGTCACTCATATGCTTACAAAGTAGCTAAAGTAAAAATTGGTATTTTTCAGCGATGAAATTGCTGAAACTTTTGAAAAAATCAGAAATCATGGTATCAACATAAATAAGCTGTGATCTTAAGCTATTTCTAATCGATAGAAAAAAAGTGCAACAATTATGAAACTAATTTGGTGCAACATCTAGTTTGCCATGGTTTTCTAGCCTAGTGAGATCTTGATGTTTGGCATCCATGCTTAAAAATTGTCTAGGATCAAACAGAGTATAAACTGATCGTCTTAATCGAGAATTCTTTCTGATCCTGACTGGCTCGTACAACTCTAATTCTTTAAGAGGATTGAACAAGGCATCTTCATCCCATTTACGCAGAGATGAGCTAGGAACCAGTGATGATGAACGCTTGGTCAATGGTCTTCCGATTTCGTTGAGGTCATCATTGAAACTTTCCGAGGCTTCAACCTTAGCCACTCGAGATCTCGAAGCTCGAGTTGTGGTCGAAGTTGTTGTTGATCGAGTAAAGGAACCATATCTGAAACTTGGTCTCTTGGTAGTGGTCATAATGCTTGCTCTCACAGTAGGCACAGTTGATACTACTCTTCGAACTGGAATACTTCTAGGACTGGGTCGAAGACGATTTCGCAAGAATGTTCGCCTAGTTGATGTTGCCCTTGTTGTGGGTGCTTCGGTAGTGGTAGTGGTAGTCGTGGTACTAGTGGTGGTTGTGGTTGTTGACCTTCGAGGTTTCTATTATTCAAATTGGAAAGTGAGATGAGTATCAGCTGGAGATTCTTAATTTAAGTGATTGGCATAGTCCTATCGATGAGAGTATGGTATCTACATTTCGAATTTTATCTTTATGAGATTTGACAATAATTTGGCAATAATTTTCATTGCTAGGGAGGAATACATCTCTGAATGGTTATTGCAAACAAGCTATGAAGTTCAAAGCTTAAGATAATCACATCTTCTGTTAACTCATTATCTCACTTGGCAGTATAGCTGTTCTATGAACTGGCATAAACAAATCGAGCTCTGAATTTAGAAAAATGTATGAAACATTATGGAATTATAGAATTTCATCTAAATCTCTCTGATTTTATGGGGCCAATCGAGAAAGTCGCCCAACACCTTCATATGTACTTAGACGATGGTAAATCATGTGTTATTTAGGTGGAGAACCACCTTACTACTCACCTTAGGGGATTTTGAGATTGATGAGGTTCTAATTACGGGCGCTAATAAAAAACAGAAAATTATCAAATAAAAATTTATGGGGTTAACAAGCAAGATTTACTCGCTGACTTACAATTGAGACGAGTAGTTCGCTTATTTGATCTATCACCAA
The DNA here is from genome assembly GCA_003956705.1 of Brevipalpus yothersi. Lineage (NCBI taxonomy): Eukaryota > Metazoa > Arthropoda > Arachnida > Trombidiformes > Tenuipalpidae > Brevipalpus > Brevipalpus yothersi. The sequence goes on from QZCP01000077.1 coordinate 119,209, forward strand.
TGGCAAGATCTTTTGGCTTTATCGATTTTCTAGTTCGAACCGAAGGACGCTTGGATGGCCTTGATACTCTACTTTTGGGAATACTGTCCTCATCATCTTTTAAAGAGAATAAAATTTCGATTATATGAAAGTCGAGATGGAAAAAAAGGGTTCCCATTCACAACGCTCTGACCAAGGGTCTAAAAATTGGAGATGAAAACATTCTGAAAACTAGTGGGCTACAGATATTGAAAGAAAATCTTCTAATAGGAAATCCTATGGATGTTGTCTAACATGGTCATGCAAATGAATTACAAGTCAACTTGCTTTTATCGATATAATGAACCTCAAAATTCGGGACTCACCTTCAGATTCGGTAGTAGTGCGAGGGGCTGATGTTGTTGTCGTTGAGGTTTTGGACTTTTCCCGCTTCTTGTTTGAAGATGAACTTTGTCTTCGTGAAGATGAGGCAAGTTTGGAATCTTCATCAAATCTTGAAGTACGTCTGAGAGATTTCAATTTCAAAAGTCTTGGTCCAGAGGCAGTAATCACTTCGGTTGTTGTTCTAGGTCTTTTGGTGGTAGTGGTCACTGGAATGTCTTCTTCATCACTTGGATTCTCAGTGGTCACTTTCTTCTTCTTTTTGGAATCAGATTTTGCCAAACTACCAGATCGCTTATCGGAGCTTGAAACGTTTCGGGTTGTCGATTTATCCTTCTTCTTATCAGATTTATCTGATTTGATGATAATAATTAACGGTGTTTTGGGTATCGGTGTTGTTGTGGTGGAAACTTTGGTGGCTGAACTTTTCACCAGAGATCGTAAACCTATTTATTCAGAAGAATGGGGAATGAATTATCACAATTGGTAAGCAGTGAAGAGCATTAAAAAAGTGACAGAATACAATCGATCAGTTAGTTGGTGTCTGATGAGTCCAAACTTTGTCAGGAAAAAATGATACTCTCAGATAGTATGAGAACATATTCCAACATACCTCCTGATAAAAATACGTGATCATCATCATCTTCTTCATCTTCATCATCATCATTTTTTTCATCATTTTTAGAGCTACCTCGAGTTCTGATCGATTTTTTTATTTTAGATCGTGAAGTTGTCAAAAGTCGCTTACTTGCTTCTCTTGATTCTTCAGCGTCTTCATCATCCTCGTCCTCATCTTTCGACTCCTTTTTGGAGTCATCTTTTTTATCACCATCTTCATCTTCATCTCCATCTTCGCCCTTTGATTCCGGTTTAGAATCATCATCTAGGATAAAATATGCATTAGAATCAGATTAATTGAGACTTGATCATGGAGTGAAAAAAAAATCACCAACATGGATATTCTTCTAGTGATGCCTAAATGTTCTGATTGGAATCATTTTTTGCCCGATGAAACATAATGCGGAATCATGTTTGTTTCCATACCATTCAAAGATTCAAATGAATTTGAGTGCTCTTGATGCTTTAAACTTACCAAATTTTTTTGATAATCTCATTATTACCAAATTAAGTAGAATTTTGCCACTCAAAAATTAATAAAAAATTTTCTCATGATAAAATGACCTCAAATTATGAAAATAATGTAAGCTCAAATCTTAAAGCCCAACATAACAACAATAACATTAATAGCTTGAATTAGCATGAAAGATATTTTGATTCCATCATTCAATTCGATCTGATTGCTGATCCACTCATTGATTCGCTGGAATATTCAAATTAGCAGATGCCCATATTCTTACCTGAATGATTTGATTTTTCTGATGATGATTCAGGTGTAGTAGCCTTTTCTTCATCATCTTTCTCTTCTTTACTTTCTTTGTCTCCCGTATCATTATCATCAGTTTTTTCCTTTTTGTTTTCATCATCTAGCTCAACGGAACTTTCTTTATCCTCTTTATCACCATCAGATTTGTCTTCCTTTTCTTCTTTTTCATCTTTTCCACCATTCTCTCCATCTTCTTTTCGAGGACCACGACTGATGATGTGTACCCACACACACACACACAGGTACACAAGATTTTGGAGAAAAAATGATGATAAAGAAAAGACAATCAAAATATGAGAAAAAAAGAATCGAAACCTACTCAAATTTGCTGCTGCGTATTGTTGAGCCACAACAAAATTGAACACTCTTCGATCTAAGAGATCTTTTACAAAGATCAATTTTAGTCGGTTAGTTGGTTAACTATTCACTCATAAAATTAATCAATCGATTGATTTCCAATCAATAGCTTACCTTCCTCCTTCCTCTCCACTCGATTCGTTGTCCTTCTCATCTTCATCTTCTTTCTCATCTTTCGCTGCACTTGCCTGGGTAGTACTTGATCCTTCACCATCATCACTTGATTCACCATCACCACCTTCATCATCATCTCGCTTTGGTGGAGCAGATGTTGACTGGTTGATTATCGAATATGTTCAAAAAATTTTGTGAATTCAAAATCGCAATTCGCAGATAAATAAAAAGAAAGAAAGAAAGAAAAAAGTCACGGTCACAACTATTAGCATCACAAGAGAAAGTTTTTTAAATTAAACTCGTTCTCCTGGAGCATTTATTTTTTTCACTTTCTCTAAATCTTCAATCTATCTTAAATCCTCTATCCTTATAAAGTATGTGTTTACATTGCGACATCATATCAACAAACACTCACTCACACACACTTATACACATATCCACCGAAATGAGTTGAATCAAAATTCAATCAATTTTCGATTCATATTTTTCGATTGGATAATTAGAAGGAAATTTTTGAATATCGCTAACGAATATATTCACTGAAAGGTTGATATGTCACCAGAACGAGGTATGTATCACATCATCTACCATCTCACATGGAGAGGTTTGTTTTTCGAAAAGTCATGAAACTTTTCGTATTGGTTAATACAGTAGTATTTTGGATAATGGATAATGTATCAACATTGAAGCATGTTATTGACTTCAACTCATGTCTACACACACTTAGTGCTGAGGAATGATTTGATTTTACTTACCGATTTGGAGTCTGAATCAGAATCTTCTTTATCAGCATCGGGTTTCTCCTCTTTTTCACCTTCTCCATCGGATGATCCTGGTGTATCACTTCCATCTTCTTTCTTTTTATCTTCTCCATCTCCATCACCTTTACTTTCATCTTTGCCATCCTCTTTATCATCACCCTCTTTATCACCATCTTCTTTGCCACCTTCACCTTTATCCTCATCTTTACCATCCTCATCACGTTTACCATCCTTCGATCCATTTCCATCACCACTGATCATCTGTTGTTCGGCTGGACATCGTTCTGCACATTCCTTTTTACACAGCTCAACATTACACGTCAAGTGGACATTCGAATGTTCCGGAAATTTGAATGCCTAATCATCATCAACATAAAATGAATCAAATGATAGTATAGATTAAATGATGATGATAATGGTGTGTATGATTTTCTTCGAGTGATCAGTATGGTCATGATAAATGAGTGTGTATGTAGTGTAACAGTGATGGACAATCAAGAAACTATCAGTACCACTTGGAAATTTTTTTTTCATTCTTTTTTATTCTCTCATGTTTGTTTACTTGTTGTTGCTTCAAGTGATTCAATATGAGTCATTTACTCTTTCTCTTCATCTCAAAAGGAAAGAAATTATCCTGACATATACACATACACACACATACAAGCACATTGACAAGTGGTCTTTCACATTGAAATCAATTGAATCAACTTAACCACTCCTTATCACCATCATCAACAACAACAAGCAGCAACCAACAACGTCCAATGCGAAAAAGTATTTTTCAAGTATTGTGGCCATCTCACCATTAACATTCTCTCTCATAACTGACCACTCTTACTTGACCCCTTCAATCGACTTACCGTTACAGTACTGAATGCAATTACTGTGGCACCAGAATCACCAGTTTCCGATGTTCGACGCCATACATCCATAAGTTTCGGCTTCAATGGACAACCATCATCGGAACTTAATTGTAATAACGCTGGACTACTATCGTTAATTGATTTCTCATTATCATACGCATAACAATCTTTAACACGAATATCGGTATTTTTTCGTGAATCACGAATATATATGGCCAGTGTAAGATTTTCTCCAACCTTGACCGGTCCAGATATTGGTGTATTACTTGGGAAACGGCCTTTGGTAACATCCATCCAACAATCAACTTTATGCTCATCGCCAGCAAAATCAGCCATTGGAACCTTGAAGAGACAGAAAATATATGTGTATATATCCAAAATGGTATTATACTCTCTCTCAAGATCAAATCATATCATCATACATAATTGGCTTTAATTATAGCCTTTAGAACATTCTAACTACCACTAATACTACTGTGGTACTGTCAAAATGTTAATTTGAGGCCCACACTTACCGTTATCACGTCAAGCATGTCCACTTGGAAAGGCTTAAAAATGACTTTCTTCGCCTGAACAGGCACATCATCGGACAGTAAATATCTACATGATAGTAGACGAGCTGAATCCCATACTTCTTGATAAATTGGATCATTTTGGAATATGACAACATTCTCAAATTGTCGTGAATCTTTACCATCCACCATCACACTTGATGTGCCACAAGCGTTTGACAATATCTTGAATGAATATGATTGTTGATCACTTTTTTCTTTCACATATCTAGTGTTTCAATCGATTCGGGAAGTCGGAAAGATGGACACAGTTTTTGGAATACCATCACCCAAGTGGAGTATAGTTTAAGTATGCATGAATTTGATCATAATCATAATCGTCATTCAATTTGAATTATTATTGTCCAATTGTCAAAGGAAAGCCAATTTTGATGCCAAAAAGAGTGACATCCAAGGAAAATGGAGAAGAGAGAAGAAGAAAGAATATCAATAGGAAGAGGAGAAAAATGTGAAAATTGAAAGAAAGAAGAGATAAAGAAAAATTTCTCAGTTAGTAGGTCGATTCAATTATCTGTCATTATTTCGTTTTTCGTTCAATTCATGAGAGAGAGAGAGAGAGAAATCCAAACTGCTACTACTGCTACTGGTGGTCAGTAAGATTATGTTTCTCGGAAAGTTTTTTCGTTCATCTACCACTTAAACACTAACTTTCATATCATACCGATCACTTACCAGTCAGTCTATCATCATCTACACTTCCATTTTAATCACTATCTTCTTTACCTTTCCTCTTCCAGCCACATGGACATTCCCAACTAGTTCCTCTCTCTCTCACACACAAACACACATACACGAGTGATGACTGACTTATTCATATAGTCGATGATTGATTCATTCACTTGAAAATTCACTTTCTGCCTACCTTTAAATGCAGTATTTAGGTTCACTTCTTGGCAATGTTACTTTCAATCCACTTTTCGTGGATAGAAGCATTTTTTTATTCTTCTTTTCTCTCTCTCTCTTCCAATACAAGACCTCATTCAGCATAATGAATCTTAACTAAGGCAAATGTGTTGAACTATCTTTAAATTTGATCGTTTTGCCTTCCAATTTGACTTGAGGATATATATTGTTTGAAGGCAGCAACACCCAATGGTCTTACGAAATCTTACTGTGTGAGTGTGTGTATGCTTGCTTGTGGAACTTAAAACTATTACCAGTGTCGAATTATTTGAAAAATGCTATTCGAAAGAGCTTGGATAAAATCCAGTTGTTTTCCTTATCCAAAAGCATGGATTATTCAACACACACACTCTTTCTCTCTTTCTCTCTCTCTATCAACTTTTTGAAGGATCTTGAACATCCTTCCTGAGTATAAGACCTAAGGATCAGGATGCAATTCCAAATCATTAGTCTTAATTGAGCCGAAGATCTCAAATTCTCAATTCTTGAGGCAAGTCGATGGAACCAACAGACATGTATTGCATGGAACATTTCTTGTAACCCTTCAAGGTCCTGAATTTTTCTTGATTCTATCACTTTTATATCTTAGATTTGATATGGAAATTTTAAATCAAATCTCTCTGGTGATTATCATCCATTGATTGTCAATATTGCTTCAGATATTAGCTGGTTAAGTGTGTTAAAAAATGTGTCAAACAGGAAGGACAATCTAGAATGCTCATGTTCAAGACTATTATTGCTAGAAGGCTCACGAATTGGTGGCTTACTCTCACTTTTTTGTCTGACATATCGCTCCAGGTTCATCCGCACTTTGGCCCACGCACATTTACACATTTTGGAAGCAGAAGATTTCGGATGAGTACATCATTCATGACACTTTAAGAGTGTTTCATCCTTCATTTCTGTTTGTGTGATTGTGGCTTTTGGGTATTTGAAGAATTCAAGGAACAAAAAAAATTGCAATGGATCAAGAAATTAATTCAAAGTAAATCAGGTTATTCGGCATTCTGATTTGAGGCATCAAAGAAGGTACGTATTGAAAGTATGGAATCATAGTAAGACACTTTGAAAACACGAAATTTCTCAAAATACGAATAATATCATTCGTCACCTTGAGTGGAAAATAATTTTCGCTTCTCACCTTAATAGATCCTCAAGAATCATCGTGAGTATTGATACCTATGTTAATGGTAATTCTAAATTATGCGAGTCCTTAGAAAATTTTTTACCATATCCATCGTTCACATGCACACAAATATGCACTCTAATTTTTCAGAAAATGATTAATTGAAATCAAAGCAGCTCTAGGCATTTTTGCTTGACCTGTAGTAAACAATGATATTCTAATATCAATGCTCCTCAAGGCTGATGAGTATGACGAGATTGCGAAACTTATAGCCAATTTATCATTAGTATTCATATTCATATTCACGATTTCGTTGTCCACTGGACAAGATGATTCTTGAATCTATTTTTTGAAAATATCAAGCAACCGTTGCTAATCTTTATTCATACATAATTTCTCTCTTTCTCTTCAACTAGCTCGTGAAATATTGAGTCTGAAGTCTTGAAGTCTATTGAATCCTCCAAACTATTACAGGTATGTCAGTAGGTTCTGATTCATTTGAATTGTTCGGATATCTATTTTGATTGGGTTTTCCTATCTCATGGATCGGAAGTCATTCGATTTTTGCGAGCTGGCTATTCTGATTTTTTTTGCGTCTTTTTGGGCTAAAAAGTTCTCCACGAATAAGATTTTAGGTTTGTAATATCTATTCATGAGCTTATAATTTTTATGACTCAAATTTTTCGAGTGAATCTTCCAAACTTGATTGAAATATTTCGTAATTCGTTGAGGAAAGTTGAGCCCAATCAAGCACGATAATTAAGCCTTGGACGTGAAAGAGTGATCAATTAATACGAGTGTGGACATCATGAGAACGAAGTTACGCATAATTGAATTTACAGTATTTTTCTTATTTATAAAACTTTGTGCCATCTTCTTAGTCAGCAGATGGAATAGAAAGAGGAGAATGTAAAATTTGCATAAAAGTGAAAGTTCACTAAAAAGAAGGACGATAATGGTGGCTGGATAAGCTATTCGAAAAATCTCGTTCTTCAACTCATGCTACATGAAGGAATATATTCGAATGAAAGTGAATCTGCTTCTCAATTCTGTTCTATCGTTTCCGTATTCAGCATTTTAATCACGAGCCTAAAACACTTTTTGATGGAAGCTGCTAATATCATGAAAAAAATTTTCACTATCATGTTTTGAAACGTATCTTGTGAATGGAAGGCAATTCAATTGACAATATTTTGTTTTTATGATGGCCAAACTTTACAGCAATTCAATGATAATATGTATCTTATAATTCATGCAATCTGGACATTAGTTTCACTGATCCAATCACTTTTCTCGATTCATTTCTCTCTACTATTCAACTCCTACCGAATGATACCACTTTATTTATCCACGAATCTGAATGAAAATTCTTCCAGCATTATGACATGTATTGGAGGTTCTAGTACTCTTAAATTCAACCAATTTCACGATATTCAGGACAGATACCTTTCAATACGTGTTCATCCATCCTCAAAGCTCATTCATACTCGCTCACAATGATATTATCACTCATAATCAGTTCCCATTGAAAATTTTCTAGTGAAAATTTAAAAATACACAGTAAGCTCCTCAAACCGTTTTCTCTCTCAGAATGAAAATTCAAATATTGTCATGATCTTACCTGCAATTCATATCTGCATAATAGCCTTTGGAAAATATGATTCCGTTGAATGGCCGATCAAATTCCACCGAGACACTCATTCCTTCTGTGTCACATTTTACATTGAGATTCTTTATTTGTGGCACTACTGATAGGGCATGATGAGTAAAAAAAGTCTGAAAAATAAAATGAGAACAAATAATGATGAGAGATCATCGTTCTGATGAGTGATAAGAACTGAAGATTTATCGATTTTGAAATTCATCTCACGATGGTAAATTTGTTTGGTAAACATTTTTAAATTGCTTTTTTTCTTTAATGTTAGTAATTATTTGTTTTTTTCTCCTTTCATTTAGCCTCATCAATTCATGGTTACTCCCAGCATATCCAGAAGCACAGCATGGGTATCTGTTCATTCTACTCTTGATTCAGATAAGAACCTTAGATCCTTGTAGATTGGTAATTTTCTCTTGATTTTCGATTATTTTATTTTTCATACATGACACGTGTAATAAGTCTTCAAGTATCACAATTTACTCATCATCAGAATATTAATAGTTCGGAAATCATAATTAATCAATCCGCTTACAATGACAGAGGTTCACAAAGTTTTCATAAAAATCTCAATTGAGTTTTTCTATGTATTGGAACCTCTCTAATTTACCTGAATCAGTAGATTCGAGTTTTGGAATTTGAATATGAATTCTTGTATCTTCAGATCGAAAACATTTGAGCTGAGAGTTTCTGTACAAAATAGATTCCAATTTCAATTCCAACTGCAAATCTTATTGTTTCCGATCATGCCATGAAAGGCCATGAGATGTCTCACTTGGTAAGTAGAAAAGATTTCAATCAGTATTTAATCATTTATGATTGGAAATCATTAGCTGATCGGTGTAGGTGTAAAATTTGTTTCGATCACACCTTATTCAGGAAAGCTTTGGAAAGTTCATTCCAGCTCGAGGCTAGATTTGAGGTTGATTTTGCTATACTTCGAATATATATTCTCTGATCTCACGATTCTGTTTGAAAGGATCAAATTTATACTAGAATTTTGTTCTCTCAAATCTTCAATCTGTTTCCTGTTGGCTACCGGAATTGCGAATGAGGCTCATCTTAAAACTCTACATCACTCAATGTCCAGACGACCCTTGACAAGATGAGTTGCTCATGATGGAACGATATCAACGAATCAACTGTCCAATTAACGCAAAAACGGATAGGAAAATGATGATACACACGTGTTCATATACCTGTAGCTTTTGAGCCTTTGGCATCATTTCTTCACTGTTAGGTAGATCAGTTTGATGAGAAGAGAGATAGAGAGAAGAATGTGAATCATTTTTCATACTTTCCAACTTTCACGCCGAAATTTTCAGCATGATTCAAAAGAGTCTTCATTTTCAGTGAAATATGGGACCTCTGTTGTCAGTAATTATGAGAATTTTATGCACGTGCTTGAAAATGCATTAGCATTCATGATCTACACCAGCGAAAGCTGTATTTCACTCTTTCATTCTCAATGAACATCATAAGTAGTGGTCAAAAAAGAAGGTCCATTTTCTCACTTTCTGCAATCGTTGATTAATCATCAGCCTGAATTATTTGAGTGACATGATAACTTGGCAACTATTACACTTGGTATATAGATGCAAAAATTCAGATCAAAATGTGAGAGAAATGTGCTTATGAAAGGGAATGCTTATTTTCTTTTCCTCAATTCAAAAATTCTCTCTTTCCAAATCTACTTTCATCCACGATAGGGTACAATGTTAACGAGGTTGCACTTGGAATTATTATTAAGCTGGCTGATCACGTTTACTCATAAAAGTTATACCATATTGACAACCTATTGGTATTTGAATCATATTTTGAAATTGAAATCACTGTATGAATTATGAATTTTTGAATCAAGTTGAAATGAAATTGAAATGATGATGATGGTCAATCGAGGAAAAAAGAGTCAAATCGTAAGCCTCGCAATTTTTGATCAAATGTAATATCTATGAATCGGGGCTATATTCTCTTTCTCTTTCTTCTTCTCTTTCTTTCTCTCTTTCCTCCAAAGTACAGTTAACTAAATGAATAACAACTGTTAATGCTTGGGTGGATAATAGTTTGTCACTGTCAATGCTTATTAGCATATCTGTCAATCTTAAATCTATCTTTTTTATTACTGGTATATTAACCATTACTCGAGTGTCTCTCACGAAAACTGATTCTCCTTGCAATTCTCGAGCAGGATTGAAAGTCCAGTCGACTTTTTGATTGATTTTATTTCTTTTCTTTTCTTGTTACCGGTTGTACATGTATATGTGTGTGTGTGTGAATGTTCAAATGATGATGATTAAAATCATGGGAGTAGCTCAAGGGATTTCTTGGAGGATTGAAGATCACATTCTCACGAGTAGGTTGAGGATTATCCTGAGAATGATTGAAACATTGAGGAGAAACAATCAGCAGCTACTCTTTTCAATTCCAAACCAATCGTCTGATCACTTGTTATGTTGAAGCATGTTCAACTGCTTATTCACGTTCACACGAATCGACAACAAAACAGTTTTGAATTAATCAAACTTTCACTTTCACTTTCAACGGTAACTATTAACACATCTTGTGTCTGTGTAGGTAAGTGTGCCTGTATGTATGTGTTGAGGTTCTGATGTAGATCGAATAATGTTAGGCCAAGTGTGTAGTGTTGTATTTGTTACTTTGAATTATTTTTTGCCTCTTCTTTCCTGTCATTTGATACTCTCTCTCTCTCTCTCCTGATTTGTTCGAAATTTTTCGATCAATTTGAATGAGAAAATATGCATGTGATGGATGATAATCTTCACGATTAAAGTTCATTTTGAATGCCATGGCGCTCAATGATGTCCATCTGGATGGACACAAGATTTGCACGAATTTCGCTTGTGATGGATAAGATGGATTTAAAGTGACACAAACCGAGGTGATTTCGGTTTCAAAAAATTTATTCCATCCCAAAACTTCTTCTTCTTATTTTTCTTTCCCTCTATCTCTATCTTAATTCGACTATCCTGTTCATCTTCCCTTAATTGACTTGATTCTTTGGGATGCCGATTCACATACATACACACAGACTATCAAGGCCAGCAGAGTATTTAGCTAAGAAACTGAGAAAGTTATTCCCTTCCAAAAAGATGACATCGGTAAGCATATTCAAGTACAACGATGCTCGACGATTGCTGCTATCTGGAACCATTTTTCATTCTTGATTCATCCAAGTGAAAGCCTTCCAGCCTTATTTTCTCTCTTCTTCATCATGCTCTTCTTACTCTTCTTCAGATGATGATACCTGTTAACCAGTAACCGGCTCCATATTGACGATTGGAAGATTGCACCATGTAAGCAATGGATTAAGTGTATAAAGATTCACAGTTGGAAGTACACTCACGTCTTCACTCTGATAGCTATAATATTTGAGGTCGATTTACCTGGAAACTTGATCGAAACAAGTGAAACACTTTATCATCCATGTTGTTGTTACTTCTATCTCCAGGAGAGAGAGAGAGAGAGAGAGAGAGAGAGAGAGAGAGAGAGAGAGAGATTATGAGAAGAGTTCTATCTCACGTTCGATGATTTCAAAACCCTTTTCGATTCTTGCCATTCTGTTAGCCATTCTCGTGTCAATACATTTCTTTCGAATAGCTTCTCTCTCCTCTTTCGAATCATCATCACTCTTTGAAGGATTGAAATCTTTTTTCCCACCGCCTCAATTGTTCATGGAGAGAATATTATTTTCCCAATCCTTACACCTTAAAATTCATGATAAATCAAAGGATTACCATCAATGCACCCGGTACGATTATCTGTACATTTCTTGATCTGATTGATTCATCATGCTAACTAGCAGTAGTGATATTGGTAGCTTGTCCATAACCGAAACAAATCAACTGTAAGATCAACTGTACGATCTTTTTCGCGCCACTCTATTCCTCACTCCTACTTCTTGATTTT